>NQIM01000254.1:0-58102 GCA_003426235.1 Xylaria polymorpha
GGGGGTTCGTGATCGACACGTCCGACGGCTGACACGAAGTGCCTGGGCTGGGCTGGAATCGGCGGTGGGTAGTGGGCTTTGCCAGGGGCTAGGATCTGCTGGATGTCTTATCCTGCGGTGGCTAATGGCGACCCTAAAACGACAGTCAGTCAGTCAGTCAGTCAGTCAGTCAGTCCGTCAGTCAGTGGACTGGTGTGGGTGTGGTAGCGTCTGCATGTACCTCGGTACCTCTCCAAAAAACAATGGAATGGAATGCAGGGTTTGGCTTGGCTGCGGTACTTACTCGTCGTTAACACCTGTCACGGGAAGGCAGAGAATGCAAGCTCCGTCAAGTGCAACTCGGAAACTCGGAGTGGTACGGTCTTCCGTAACGAAGAGGAATCGATGACAGTTATGCCTTTCGCTCTCTCCGTGGAAAAGGAACAGATAGCCTCGTGTCAATAGTCACGATGAATCCGGTCTGGCTCTTATTGAGATGTCCAAAATAGCACAGAGCCGAGGTCTTGGTAGATGCTTTTTATTCGCTCTTCACACTCAGCACTGGAAAGGTGGCTTGGTCGGCAAAACGCGGACGCCTGTTTTTGGCGATATAGAAGACTCGAAGCGGATTATCAGTCAAATAAGGGCCGGGGCCGTAATGAGGGTGTTTGTGGCGCTGACGTGGTCAATAAAGCCGGGAGCAATGCCAAATGTTATATGTTAATGCGCGATAGGTGTCGGTCAGTCAGCTGGGTCAGCCTTTGCACTCTAGATGTTACCCTCGTGCGCCTGGTGGACTGGTGGTGTGGCCGACAACTGCCAAAGAAGTTCCCGTGCCTGCGGAAAGCCTCAACTCTGCTGGATTCGTGGATCGGAGGAGGGCCAAGAGGTCCGTAAAAGGAAAGTATTGTCAAGATGGGCCGAACAAGAGTATATAACTCCGTAGTAAGTTTCAACCGACACGAGGGAGCGTGGGGATCACAGGATTTGGCGAGATGATGCTGGAAAGCTGCGTCACACACTTGCTAAGCAGTGAGTTGCTTCAATCAAAATGTTCCAAGTTGCCGAGGCGAACGGTGTGACCTGTGTGACTGAATAGTGTTTTGTATCGTGTGTTGCGTTGCTGAATTAGTGACCCAAAAACCTGCTGGGATGGGATGCACGGCCTGATATAGGACAATCTCGGGGTCCTGGAAATGAAAAAAGGCGGTGCGGTGAATGGAACGTGACAACGATTGAAATTGGCCGTCTTCCTTGAGAAGGGAGCTCGACGAGATATGTGCAAGTATTAAGTGCTGAATAGCTTGATTGGGGGTCTGTTGCAGTATTGGATGAATATTGAACAAAATCTAGACTAGCCAGAGTCTAGTGAACGACCGAAAGGAGAATGGACAGTGAAAATCGTTTCGTATCGTGAACCTCGTATTACTCGTGGAATTCTGCGGCGGGGCCAGTCGTAATCGCTAATTAGACAGAACAGAAATCTATACTATATGCTCTTCCCTTCGACAAGAGGATATGTTGGCATTCCAAAGTGGAAGGTAGTTTGATGCGACGAGGGAGGATGGGGATGGGGAGGTAGGTAGATAGGTAGATGTAGCTGGATAGGGAGCGAGAGTCGTCTATTTTCCTGGATTCCGTATATCTATTATACCTGCAAATCTCTGGGCGACTATCTCAGCGTGAATCGAACAAAGCATTCGATCCCTGTGGTTATTGACAATTGGGCCAGAGGGCATCGCGCGTTCGACGCTTGCACGCTTGCACACCGCGGCAGCTCAAACCATGGCCGGCTAATGATTGCATCGACCCCCAAAATAGACAGGTCTCTGGGAAATGAGTGGACGTGAATGGCTGCAGTCTCTCTCTCGGCCCATGCCTGCTTTCCACACGCGCATGTGTACCTCTTCTGAGGACAGAAGACGACAAACGCCCACCGCTCATTGGTGCGAGGGCTTCTGAGGCTTCATGAGATGAAACAAGCGACGAGGGGTCGAGTGAGGTACTGGTCAGGGTTAGAGCCAGAGCTACAGCGCTTCGGTACCTTACTCTGTAGGGCAGTGGACCCCCGCAGCTGGATCGCTGGACGCGAGTCGCCCAAGTCATCTACCGCCCGCCCACTGTTACCGAGCCAGTGAGCGACTTCGTTGTCGCTGTAGGTAGCTTATCGAGTCCAATGGATTCTACTGCACTTACTAGTTGATCGAGCCGCTGCCTACTGCGAGAAACCTATTATAGCAGCTGTATTCGTACAGTACCTAGACTCAGCGTTCCATAAATGTTCAAGTTGGCTGATAGCTCTGGATCTGGTGGCTGGCTTCGCATGGCAGTCGTCCAATCACTGTCTGCCAGCACCAAAGGACTGCAAAAACAACTCAGCAACCGGCCTCGGTCCCAGCGATCGAATTACATTGCACGGCCCGGCCGCATCTATCGTGACCAAGTGTTCTGCTTACCCACGACTCGGTATATTTGTTTATCCACAACGAAGATCTGGAAATCGGGGGCCATGACAACACGGGGTGGCCACCCGCTAGGCCCTATGGTTACCTACCTACCTAGGTAGTTGAAAATAGAAACGCTCGCTGATTCGTCACGGCAGCATCAACAGATAGTAACTGTACGGACGTAATGTTACTATAGAGCTCCGTCCTTGTCTATCGATAATCTCCCCCGTCAAATGATCTTGCTTAACTTGATGTGATGTGATATTCTTGGTGTAAGAATTTTCAGGTTTACTACCAAACCTATCTTCGGGCAAGAGGAAGATGAGGCACTGGTGAATTCCGCCCAATAGTCATATACTATACTAGTTAGTTACAGTAGTATAAGCTGCCGGGGTCCTAGATGAGGTTACATTGTCTGGGTCGCCGGTCCGCGTTATTCTGTATCCAAAATCCATCCCGGGCGGCCTAGGATTGTCGTCTGATAATCGAGCATCATTGAAACAAGCGAACGCTTGTTAGTGTCCACTATCGTCGTCGTCACGAGTACGTTGCACATCTGCTTGAAACAACAAGATCGGTAGCATAGCGCTTATAATACGAATAAATGGGGGCATCAAGAGAGACGCTGATAACCTTTTTAAGAGCTGTATTTTAGTCCATGCAACGTCTAGATACAATATTACGATACACCGACGATATTACCACGATCTCTTCCTATGCGACTGTTTCGTCTAAACGCTGAAGTCATCTAACCTCGCTTAAAGCCGTGTTCGCTTGCTCACCTGAGTCTGTTCAATCCTCCGGCATCATCTCATCTCCGAACGGCATCGCCCCTTCACAGCTTCAGTTCAGTGCCATTTGCCTCGTCTGCTCTCCGATCACTGCTCGGGTCTCACACACACACGTAGATTCAGGTAGATTCAGGGGGGCTAATAAGAGGTCGGCAATGAAAGCAATATTACCACAAGTAGTTTGGAGGCGGAGAAGTGTTGATGGCTGCCTCAATTATATAAGAGTATTGGAATCGACAGTCAGTGTACTGCCTAATCTAGCGATGAGATCTTAGAGTAGGCGTTTCAGAATTTCCCCGATGATTCACTTCTATCATCTCCCGTACTACGAGTACTACGAGTACTTACTCGTGCCCAAGGAGGATTGGCAACAGTAATTTACGCATGGCAAATCTTTTTTGCTAGTGACTATCGAATGATTGGAATGCAGGTCATTGCCACTTAGTGGGACTGCCTCGTGCGATGGTTATGCAATGAATGGGCTTGGAACGAGAACTCCATAATCATTTGTGGGGGGAGCTTGCGTGCGTACGTACAGTACACGTACCAGTGTGCGCAGCAGTATAGGTAAACCTCAACCTCTTTTCCTATCCTTGACCTCCTGAATATCACAGCCACATGTCATCGTTTTAGGCATAATAGAAACGATTCTAGCAGCGAGCTGCGGGGGGTGGTGGACGGCAGTTCATAATACTGATGCCTGCTGGGTAGCGTTGTTTACGCGACTGCTTGTGGCTGGCTTCTTGGCTTAACCCATTGTCTTGGCCAAGGGGAGGTTGGGGAGGCTTGCCACCCCTCCCCTAAACAAATAATTGAATTATGACAATTATCAACACAAACAGGTGGCACATTACAAGTAGGGAAGGAGGTTTACAGTATTCCTTGCGCCGCCACTTAACATGTGAAATATAGGTGACGGTATTTCGCCGGCGTGTCACTATTGATTTTCAATATTTGTTAGGGGGAGGTCCTACGATTCTACACCGCCGTCCTGGCCCCTCGAATCTGCATGTGTATGACTCTTCGAGATTCTCACGTCTGCGTATCGTGCATGGGCCGAAAGCTCCGTGCAAGGAGTAGACCGCCACCATACCCGAAGCGGTGGCGTTCAGCATACAGTAGTCCTGCGTTTGGTGTCGGGGATGCTCCGTACTAGATCGACAACGATTGCCGTCATTGGCCCGGGGGGTCTGAAACAATTCGCACCTAGACTATGCCCAGTATCCCGCGCGATCCAATGAAGTCGCATGCTTGGACACCACCAGGTGTCGCTGAAGAAATCGCCTCTGCCATAGAAGTCGTGGTGAGGGGAACTCCCCTAAATATCTTAGTGTGGCTGGAGGATGTGCATGAATGGTACTCGTTCACGTTGAATTTTACGTGGCTGGACCACTTAGCATGGAGCATGGCGGATTGTGTTGGCTTCGGGAGTGAAGAACACATATCAGCAATTGACAACACATCAAGGTAAACAGTCGGCTTATCGGGTTGGGTCATGATGTGGTATACGCGCGATGATCTAAATACTCCCGTCTATCAAATGACCGCGAAAACAGATATCCCGTGTTGGTCATGAGTATCGATGAGGCCAATAACAGAGGCCACCATAAACAAACTGGGGACTCGCCATCTGACGCTGCTAGTTCCGACTCCAGTACTTCTCTGACCGTCTAAACAAGACTGGATGATCGACGGCCTCGGCTTCTGGTACACATACACAAGCTCGGCACGTGGGCCTCTGGAAGTGTGGCTTGACGTCGGTCCCAACCGCACGCAACGTTGCTGGGGTCCCGTTATTCGGCAGAGCGGTTACCTCTCAGCCACAAGCCTATCAATCTGTGAAGTGCTTCGGAAGGAAAGGGGTTTCTACGTGTAGATCAGGCTGTGGCTTAGATGACTTGATAACACCACACTGTCTCACAACCCCGCGCTATCCAGTGCTCCGAGTGGAATTTTCTGACCCTCCGAGGTGCCGACACGAACTCGCTATCGATGTATGTCGCAGTTCGATGGTCAGTGACGACACCAATTAGACAGTTACTTCTAGAAGATTCACTTTCGCGGGTCGTCGGATTTGGCATTTGCACCGACGGCCCCCGTTGAGGCCAAATTTATCAACAAAGTAACGTCATGCCGAGTGCCCGGAGGGATTGTCGGAGCTAAACAGGTTTGAAGCGGGATTAGACCAAGATCGAGCACACGCCGTACATCCACATGCATACATTGCCTTTCTCCTATTAGCTACCGGGAGACGGCACATCCGTCAGTCAAGGCTTGCTTCAAGTCGAAATCCTGGCTTGCTGAGCCCATCCACGACCGAGTACGGCAGTAAATACCGCCCTATGTTCTGCCTCGCGGTATAGCCGGCTTGTCAACCTGCCCTAATAAAGATTTGTGCATGTACGGGCAACCACAAAGAGCGCCTGATAGGTCGGGTGCCCATCAACGTAAATCCGCTTTGTGCATTTTTTCTGCAATTTCTGACACCGGGATACCACTGCGCTGACTGCCTGTGTCCCGTACCAATTGGCTATTCGGAGCATTGTTGACCTTTCTCCCCCTCCCCCCTCCTCGGATGCAGCTACCTCAACACAGATGTAAAAATCAGACAAAAGAAGCACGACAGCCCACCTACCAAACACTACATGCCACCTAAAGGAGTTTGAACGACGCCGTTGTGTGGGGTGTGATTGGGGATTGGCAAGTGCCAAAGCCCGTCAGCAGGTTTACCGTTGCAATGCAATCAGCCGGCGCGATATGCATGTCTCGCGCAAGGCCGATGGAGTGCACTCCGTAGGGCACATGTAAACAGCGCGCGAGCATTCTAACCCGTTAGTCGGTCCAAGGAAGCTATTTTGGGAGACATTCGGACTATCACAAGCTTTTTCATCGAAGGAGTTTTTTTCTCGAATTGTCTTTTTAGCAATCTGCACCTAGCCTCGTGTTATGCCATGGTGGTGCTATGCCATCAGGAGTGAGGTGAGTGAGTGAGTGAGTGAATGACTGCAACAATCCATCGACCCGCGAGCTACCTCCTTGAGTAGTTGGATTAGACATATCATTCGGTGCTACTGCGGCAAAGCAAAACACCAACTGTTATGCTATGGGGTTCTCTGCCCTCGCAATACAGGGCACTACAACTATTCTACAGCAGTAGATGTAGTAGATGTTGACACATGCCGCGAGACTGCAGCTGTCAGGGTCGAAGAAAGAGGACAGAATCTCCCCACTTAGGTACCTAAACGTCCCCCCGCCTCGGGCAACCACCTTACCGAGGGCTGAGGCACTTCCACCGCACCGCACCGCACCGCACAGCGCCGCACCGCAGAGCAGGCCGCAAGAGACACAGATAAAACGAACCTACAGTAGAGAGACCGGCCCGCCTAATCTCCGGACGCGCTGCAGACGACTGACGTTATGCTTAAATTCCTTCGTCTACCTGTTCTAAGCTTAGAGTCTGCATGTACGTCTAACAGTACGGGTTCCGACCGCGCCAGATGCGTTCGTTTCAGGTGCTCGTGCAGCACAATGCGCCCTTATAATTTCTGGAAGCGCCGAGGCTTGCTTGCTTGCATCAGTCATACAGTAGGTATTTCGAAAATCCCGCCTCCATCTTTTTCCACTCCCCCACACGAGAAGGATGCTATACTACTGTAGGTAGGCAGGTAAGCGATAAGTCCGGCCCTCGGTTGCTTCCGAGAAAGAAAAAAAAAACAAATGGTAGATCCCCCCAGGCTTTTGGCATACGCGCGCTTAGTCAATTTGTCAACAACAACACACAGACACATTTAGCGCCCCCAACGCAACCCTACCTACTTATACAGTAGTCCTAGTCCTTGTTGGCTTTTGTTTTGGTTCCAATTTAAGTTGCGGTCCGGGAGCCAATGGGATGGTATTCCTAAGCCCTGCCCGCGCCTATTTTGTTTACGGCTCAGGCTGGCATCATCCGTACCACAGATTACACTACTTGGGTAATGTCTGGTACTGGTTTACACTACAGTACATTTCGCATATATAGTACCTACCTACATACGTACATATGTATGTATGTATTACCCAGTCAGTCTACAGTACGTTGCGGATAGCCGCGCACCGCAAGCGCCGTGGCGGTTAACAGGTGCGATGAAGGATCCCCATGCATACCTAGGAGGCGCACCGGGTTCCGCGCGGCTGGTGGTTCTTCCGATCGCTCCCCCAGAGACATTTCTTCAGCGTTTGTTCAAACGTCGGCGACGTCGCTAGAGCATGCAGAGTCTTTGTGGCGCGCTGTGTACCTATCCCAGGGGCACAGAGGTCGGTTTGCATGAACGTGCAAAACAGACGGTCGACCTAGTATCCCATAGCAATGAGAAGTTCATTTAGGCCGCAGGGGGTATAGACGTTCTAGAGAGGTATCGTAGCGCCTGGCCACTATCCCCCCCCCAAACATAATAGTAGTTATACATTAGCTTTGTCAAGGTCAAACATATCATTACCCCTTACGCACGGACACTGGTTGGGGGACTAGAAGTGAGAACAAAGTTTCCAATGGTGAAAAACGTGCATTGCAAGGCAGTAAGCTTGTAAGAGCTTCTCTTGGTATCTTGGTATCTTCGTACGTCTCCAGGCGCAACATAATCTAATCAACTAGTCCGACAAAGTGGAATGAGCCGACATGAAGCCGATTAACACTCCGAAAGAGCGCAAACATTATCATCATCATCAAAGTAAGGCCTCATCCCCACGAGAGCACAAAGTCGCAGCTGCACGCACGCTCGCTCGCAAACGCCGGTATACTCCCCTAATCCGCTCAAATGCTCAGATCCCTACAAACGCCTCTGCACTAGACGCAGTCCACGAATGAGCTACGCGCAGCTTATGCATTACACGGGACATGGTCTCTAGCGAAGCACACTCTAGGCATGCTCGGGCAACAGATGATGGCGTAAAGAATATTCGTGTCCGGTGGTTGGATCCCAGACTGGCAATATCCTGAGAGCCAAGTATAGTGCTTAACAGTAGGACGCAATATCGTCTGCTTTCGTGTATCGCCGATGGTATTTCCTAGTAAGTGATGACATCGACTTTGTCATCACGCAGGATAAGGACGACCTTGCGACGAGTAGCCTGGTTCTCAGAAATGGCGAATGGGCCAAATTCTTTCTTGACACATGGTTCGACCCCATGTACCGAAGCTACAATTTCCAGAAAGCCGAGACGCACGCACTGGTATGCTTTGTCATCCTTATTTTCACGTATAACGTGCCTATATTAACCATTCGAAGGAACATATTGTGCAATGGCATCCTACCATCCTTTCAAAGCTCGCAATCGTTCCGCAACGGGCCATTAATGCCTATTCCACAGGGGATCACGGCGCTCAATACAGGGATGGCGACATTGCCGTTGTGTTTGCGCAATGCTCGGGCACGGGAACCAAGAGTTGCGCCAACGAAGCCGAACGTTACTCGCAGCGTTGGCGGGCATCCTTTGGCGCTGGCCATTAGCACAAAGGTGTGTAAGATGAGACGGTAAGCTCGGGTTCATAATAACTGATGATCTATGTGCCATTACGCAACGACAAAACAGGAGGAGACGCTGGGCATGTTAACGAGGTTGGCGTTTTATGGATATGATTACATTGAGGACATCCTCTGGTTTGACGGCTGGCCAGATAGATAGGACTCTGGCATTTACACCCGGTGTTTTGCGTACCTGTTGTCATTTCGTCTTTGTTTACAGGCGGCCATGTTGCTTTTCAGGCTGAGGGGTTGCGGGAACCATATCCTATCTCCCTAATCGTAGTGTCCTATGTCTACTATGTAGGTAGTTGAGATAACTGGCGAGTTGCAGGATCTCATAGAAAAGACGGTTATAAGGCAGGCAAGCAATCAAGTGTCAAGGAAAGGACTCTAGACTATGTTAAATGCTAGCCTGGAGATTAAGCTTAGCTTTAAATGAGCTTTCACGAGTGATGTGGCCTGAGGGAATTAAAGAATACGTTACATGATGAAAGCGCATTACAGCAGTACATACTTGTTTCCCTCGAGATTGTGTACACACAGGAAACCCTTGAGAGATTATATCATACTCAAACCCTTCGCATTCGTCTACCTGGATTTATTCACTTCGGCCAGTGAGATTCAAGCTGATTGTCATCCCACTAGCATCTCGGATCAGATAAGTAGAAGAAAGCTCGCATTCGCATGCTTGGCAGCGGGGAGCGAAGGATGCATAGCGTGCCGACGATCCCTGCAACGACGGCTCACTGACCCCAATGGACTTTGCATGTGACGATGATGGGTGCAGTTATAGCTAGCATTAGTGGCGTACCTCCTGGACCTAGGTACCTACTGTAGGCAGTAAGCGACCCAGCCGGATTTCATTTGCGGGGGCTCGTCAGCGCCAGGGTTAACCAGGGAAGCTTCCGTTTTCTGTCAGAGCTAAAAAGGTTAGGTACAGATGCAACAGCATTTCTACTCGTCCACTGTCATATTCAAACCATAACCACTTACAACTTGCTCCATTATCGAAGACACTGCATCGCATCTGCTCTATAAAGATAGCAAGTGTCCCGCGGGCGTCGGACCAGATGATTCATATTCGCTCGCTTTTCTAAGTTGCAACTGAACGATAGACGGACGGAATTGTATACTGTAAAGGCCGAAGTATAAACACATCCCACAATTCGCCGAGGCACATTCGACATCATGCCGGGCTCGTCGCGGATGCCCATCAGCTTGCGAGAGAGCTTGAATATGGTCAAGCGCGCACGTCCTGTTAATACGCTGCAGTTGCAGTCGCTACAATTCATCAATATTGATCTGTGAGTATAATGTCTAATTCTCCGTCTATACGTTGCCGCTGGATCCGGGACGTTGGCGAGTCCAAATCGGGTGGACTATATGCGCTGGTCCAAGAACGACGGCTAATAAACCTCGTCTCTATCACATCATAGGTTCCGCAATATCGTTTTCTTCTTCTTCGTCCTTCGCATACTCCGTCGCACCTTCTGGAAGCTCAAGGGCCGCGGCCTCATTGGCACCATCGTCGAGCTATACACAGATGCCCGCCGCGTCCTATATGGCTACTTCCTCCGGGCGCCGGGCATCCGGACCAAGGTGCGCAAGCAGATCGACGAGTCGCTTGCGAAGGTGCAGGCCAAGATGATCCCCACCACCGGGTCACGGTACCTAGCGCTACCAAAGGAAGGATGGACAGATGAGGCGCTACAGAAGGAGCTCGAGACTCTTGCCAACATGGACCACACCAGGTGGGAGGATGGGTTTGTGTCGGGCGCCGTGTACCATGGCGAGGATGACTTGCTGAAGCTGCAGACCGAGGCGTACGGAAAGTTCACCGTCGCAAATCCCATCCACCCCGACGTCTTCCCCGGCGTCCGCAAGATGGAGGCCGAGGTCGTTGCCATGGTTCTTTCCATGTTCCATGCACCGCCCACTGCTGCCGGTGTATCGACGAGTGGTGGTACTGAGAGCATTCTCATGGCGTGCTACAGCGCACGCCAAAAGGCCTATGTCGAGCGCGGTGTCACAGAACCGGAAATGTAGGTCGAGTTGATTTCCAAGCTATCCCTACCGCGGTAACATAGTCATACTAATACTCAGGATAGGATTCTGCCAGAGACAGCGCACACAGCATTCCGCAAGGCGGGTGATTACTTCAAGATCAAGATTCACCTGGTTCCATGTCCCGCACCTACATATCAAGTAGATACCCATCGGGTATCACGGCTCATCAACTCCAACACAATCTTACTCGTAGGCTCAGCGCCCAACTTCCCTCACGGCATCATGGACGACATATCCGCCCTGTCCAAGCTAGCGCTCAAGCGCCGACTACCCTTGCACGTAGACTGCTGTCTGGGCTCTTTCCTCGTCCCCTTCCTCGAGAGGGCCGGGTTCGAGACCGAACCATTCGACTTCCGTCTAAAGGGCGTGACATCCATCTCGTGCGACACCCACAAGTACGGCTTTGCCCCCAAGGGCAACTCGACTGTGCTATACCGCACACAGGAGTTGCGCACATACCAGTACTTCGTATCACCCGACTGGTCCGGCGGCGTGTACGCCTCCCCCCGGAATCGCCGGCTCGCGGCCCGGCGCGCTGATCGCAGGGTGCTGGACGAGCATGATGAAGGTAGGCGAGGCGGGCTACGTAGACGCGTGCGTGAAGATCGTAGGCTGCGCCAAGAAGATCGCCGAGCACGTAGCGCAGTCGCCGTCGCTGGCGGCAGAGCTCGACCTCGTCGGGCGCCCCCTCGTCTCCGTCGTGGCCTTCACGGCCCGCAACCTCGACATCTACGACATCGCCGACGGCATGTCCGCGAAAGGGTGGCACCTCAACGCCCTGCAGAACCCCCCGGCCATGCACGTCGCCGTCACCATGCCCATCACCAAGGTCTGGGACCGCCTCGTCGCCGACCTCGAGGCCGTCGTCGAGGCCGAGCGCGAGAAGGAACGCGTCCGCGCCGTCGAGGGCAAAGGTCCCAAGGGAAAAGCCACCGGCGACACAGCCGCCCTCTACGGCGTCGCGGGATCCCTCCCCAATAAGGCCGTCGTCGTCGATCTCGCTACGGGGTTCCTGGATCTCATGTATAAGGCGTGATTTTGCTTAGAGAGACTGTATATATGGAATATGGTCTGTTGCTTGTTACTATTATTATTATTATTATAAGAGCTGGCGATGGTGCATGCATTGGTAGGTAGGTAGGGAGCGTTCAAAAATTGGTTTCTTGGTGGACTTGCTTGCTTGCATGCATATAAGTTGTAAGATAGGGATTTTTTGGAGGGGGACAAAACAACGCTATTCATCGCGTTCATTCATTCATTCATTTTATCTATACTAGGTACTCACCCGCGACTTACAGCTGAGCTTGCATCAATACTGCTGTTGTATGGTGATATTCCTAGATTGGCGCTATTGGGCTCTGACAGACTTGTTAAATGACTTGTCGAAAACATTGTATTATACAAACAAACTATCACACACCTTACTGTACAAACAAAACTAATCACCAATAAAACTGACGTAGTGTTTACCGTCAGCTCACTCAATCACACACTATATAAAACAGGAAACGCACATGATAAGTCTGTAAAGTTAAAAGTCCATATCTTTTATGTATCGCATGATGCTAGATACGTGATTGATTGATGGATGGATGGTGGATAAAAGGCCCGTCCATTTTGCCTCCCTTTTTCTTTCCTTCCCACCTATGATAATATTTCCCGACTCTTGCGCCAGGGACAATGTGTGCCGTGTCCCCCTTCCAAACCGAATAAGACTCAGAATAGGGATACAAGCGGATAGATAAGATAGATGGGATAAGAATGCCGCCCTCGGCATTCTTCTTCGGAAGACCACTATGCCGGACCAGTTTGATATTTTCGAGGAGCTTTTTAATACAGGCTGATCCTCCTCTCCCTACAGTGCGAGATCTCTCATTTTTCTCCTCGCTGTGCGTATAACTAATCCTCTGACTCGGATATATCCTCCACGGGCGGATCTGCTATACCCGTGTTGTGTGTGTTTGGTTATTGGTTTTGTTTTTTACATCTCGCCGCCGGTATCATCCCACATAATCCGGCCGCGCTCCTGGGAGATCATGGATTCGGCATCGCCGACCTGCTTGCGCTCCGATACCTCGAAAGGTTTGAGCCGCTTATGCATCATTCTCAGAGGTAGAGCCAATCCTTGGGATAATCCGTCCCTCATGACTGCTGGTTGCTATTGCAGAGGTTCTGAGGAACTTGATAGACGGTTTAAGTGAAGGTAAACATCTGTACCGTATCTAATGAGGGGTTGAGACATGTTAGTAATCTTGGCCCAGAGAATGCAGGGAGTCAAAGTAAATGAACTCACCCTTCCATGCTGATAAGTTTCAAATCGCCACCAAAATACCGGGCATAAAGTCTTGATATCGGTAAACCATACCCAAAGCCGGCCATTGGGGCTTTAAAATCACTCTTATCGAAATCCGGATCAAGGTTCGGCGTTCGATCCACAGTAGTATACATATACGTCCACACGAGCGGTATAGCACTCCGAGGGATACCCCCACCCTCATCGGTGATTTTAATCGTAATATCTTCCCGGCCTTCGGCGACAATGACTTTGGTGACCGGGAATTCCTGTTTGTCCTGTCCATGTGTCTCGACCACTGCTCTTAAGGAATTCTTCAAGGTTTCGAATAGCATATGTGATAGATGCCCGGGGACATACATAAAGTTTAGATCTGGGTTGCAGACTAATTGAACCTTGGGGGCTTCAAAGAGCCCATAATGATCCTCACATACGAATCGAGCGTTCTCAATGGCTTCCTGGGCGAGGTCCCGAACATTAGTCTTAGTGCAAATTATACCGACGTATGTAGGATCTCGGTGGTGACTCTGATCTGTTAGAGCAATATGCTGCCCAATAAGCATCCGAATTCCAATCCGTGACATATAAAAACGATCGAGGAACGACTGAATATTATTGTCAATTTGCATGCGTTGCCGCTTGCGCTTGTACTCCAAAATGCCCTGCGCCATAGTAGTGACTACGCCGTCATGCCGCCTCTTGATTTTATGTAAGCACTGAGCAAACTTAGAGTTGTAGGCTTGAAGCTCGGGAGGCCAGTCCCCGTTGTCGTCGACCATGGCGAAGTATCTCCGGGCTCCCTGATGCTTCTTGTTGCCGTTACTAACCATCCCTGTCTGTCCTGCGGGCGAGGAAGCGTATTGCCCTTCGCGAATACTGGGGTTCGGTATCGCTTCGGAGAGCAGTGCTCCTCTGCCATTTTGAAACTTCCCGGGGTTTAGCAATCGTTCTCGTATATCCCTCCCAAGATTGGGTCGTGGTAAACCGGTGATCTCCTGTGGTCGCGCGAGTCAGTGTGAGTCATAGGCAATACCTTGGAGTAGTCACGCTACGGACCTCGAATGACTGCGCATACCAGTCCTGGACCTTCCTGACAGACGGCATCTCATTAAGTCCGTCCGGCAAGCTCGTGAGCTCTTCTACACGATGCGCAAGGCGAATGGGTAGCTCTTCGGCGAGAAATTGGGAGGCGCGGAATAAGGTCCCTGTTGGTGAGAAGGAGACGGTTAGACCGCGCCTCGAAGAAGATCACGACGTCACAGAGCTGAGGAATCAATCATACCGACTGATGGTTTTTCGCCAAATTGCACCATCTGCCTTAAACTAACCCCAGTGGCCGGGAAGTTAGCATAATGGCGGATGGTGTCCATCAGCCTTTCGGAGGCCTTCCACGACATCATGGGCAGCGTCGTCGCACAACGAGCAAAAAGGACGAATTGCTTCTCCCGGGTGCCTGGCTGTGGCGGGTGTCAACGGCTTCCGCAAGAAGCTCTACAGGCCATGGAGCTGGAATGGAGGAGGTGGATAGTCGTAGTGGTGTTGGCTCTCCACGGAAGCGGAGCCCCGCGATAACGACGATGACGCTGGAGCTACGAGTACGACGTAGCTCGGCGGGTGGAGGTATAGTCCAAGTAGCAGATGGACAACACGAGGCGCAACAAAAGCGACAGCAAGACAGGAAGGGTAAGATGACAACGTGGACGATCAATTCACCTTTGAGGACGGCGTAGATCAGCAGTCAATATTAAAGTAGGGTTGAAAGGAGTCGAGGATGACTCGCGATCGTGTGACGGGGACCAGCGTCGGCGGTCGGATCGACTTGCTCGGTACCTCGACTCGAGGCAGATGCAAAAGTTAATTCTGCGCGACCGGGATTGGCTCGTGACCCTAGAACCATCAGCGTTAGCTCCCCTCTATTAGTAGCGTTGGCACAGCGCACTACTGTCCCGAACGTCTCCAGCAGGACACCAGGAAGCTTCCTTCCCCCAGCAGAACCAGCAGAACCCCGGATTGCTTGCTTGCTTGGTTGCGACATGCCCGCTGGACTTGCCGAATGCGTACCAACATAGCCGAGGACCATTGGAGTCGGCACAAGACGCCACTGGACCACCGGAAGAACTTGGAACGTCACCTGAAAGCTCCCCGCATAGCCCACCAGCCACAGTTGTCTTAGTAGGTACTGGTAGGGGTACCTTAGTAGTCACAGGCCGTTGGGGGGTCCTCTAGAGACCGTACCCGTACCGTCCGTCCATCTCAACTTAAGTACAGTATTATCGACTATCCCTCGACTTCATTACCAGGGCTGAACCCAGCAAGTTACATGGCCAGTTGGTCATCTGACATCGACTTACCGCACCCCCTTTGTTGTTACCCGTGGCGTCAATGGGTCGAGGCTTGCCTGACTAACTTGCGTGATTTTGTCGACGGCTGAGCATGTTTAGGTAACTCAAATAATACCTCATAGGTGCGGTATATAGGCAGTGAAGTGACACGCAATTAGGTTGAGTGTTTGACTATGCATTTGGATTGGTGTGGCGTCTTGGGCTTCCTCTTGACGACACAAGAATATCAGCAGCCACGAATCGCAGTACCGCTGCCAAGTTCATCTGCCCGTCCTTGGCAGGTTTCTCGAAAGATATTACTACGTGGTACAGCATAAGAATACGGTGTAGAAGTTTTGAAGAGGATAATTATCATAGCATAGCTCTCCTATGCAGTAATATCATCATATCATCATATCCTGTGCCAATGTTGCACTTGATGTACGAAGTTACTACCTAATGCGGGATCCCTGTTAAGGTCAACCGCAACGGTTCTGTCCTGTACTGTACAGTGTCTCACCGTTAACAAAAGCAATTTGGAAGTACTAAGTACTGCGTACAGTAGCATGTGAAAACAGCCAGTTACACAGCAGTAAGAGGAAATGCCTGGATTGATGGTCGTCCAGACGTGGTCAATGCTACTGGGGCGCCGGGGCAAGTAGATACGTTGCTTCCAATTACCTAACCTGTCAACGTTCTTCGCGGTTGGGCACGTGTAGGGACAGATGGTACCCATAGGCCCAATTAAAATAATACCCCCTGTCCTCCGGGACAATACATAATTACAACCCAACTTGGTACAGTGGTGAGAGCTGCAGGATTCGAACCTGCGCGGTTTCCCACCGCGGCCCACAACACGCCTATGCCACACAAGTCTACGCCACAATTACGATGAACGATGAAGTCGAGGGTTCAATTCCGACAACAAGCATGCTAAAGTCTGGGTCCTAACCGTGCACGATCCGGGTGGTTGGTTGGCAGTGGTCGAAATATTGATTAGCCGGCAATGGGGACAGCTACGCATATGGATTGTGTCAAATAGAACAAGAGATTTCGCCTTCGGGGTCTTTCGGCGAGGGAGTGTTGGCCGAGTGTAGGGACAGATGGTACCCATAGGCCCAATTAAAATAATACCCCCTGTCCTCCGGGACAATACATAATTACAACCCAACTTGGTACACACCCTGTACAGTACTGACACTAACCTTGAAAGAAACAACCTGGGCAGTGTTCCAAATAGGGAAATTTTTGAACTTATTCAGCTTTTAAGCTAGGTAGAGAAAAAAACGTCCCCGCGGAATCTAGAGCCACCAGTTAAACAACTCGGATTTTCTCCACAAGCTAAGGTATCATCACCCCATATTCATGTGATTCCGGGGTTTCAGCTCCCCCATATTCATGGCCGACAAAGAACCCGATGACGAGCACGGTAGCCCGCCGCCGCCGCACACGCCGCCGCAACGGCGATCTCGTCTGGAGCCACGCTATCCGTATCGCCGAGATGAAGGCGATATCGCGTCTCCAATTCATTTATCTCCGCCAGCCTCTCCGTCCATGAGCCTCTACTCCTTGAGAATGTCTCCACTCTCACCGTTATTTCCACCATCAAATTCAGGTCATTTGGATCCTGAGCATGGGGATCACGATGATATTACCCAGGATAGCAGAGTTGTGTTAGTGCAGCGCCTGAATGATCTCGCCACGATATTATTGAGTCGACAGCATCATGTCGAAGATGAGAGTATCAACGCCCTGCACGCCAAGGTGGATGAGTTGGAGAATGCATTGTATACGCAGGACTACTCGTCCAAGGGAGAGACTAGACCTCCTAGGCTACCACCCACAACTACGGGAGGTGATGACCAAGACGGGGGCGACCTCTCTTTGGAGCCGCTGCATCTAGATAGTCTGCTGCCATCTGACGCGTCAAGTCTTGCTTCACCCAAAAGGCCGTCTCTATCGATCAAGACTGGCGTAGAGCACCATGTCCCTAAAAAGGCGAAATCCCGTGCCTCGAAGATGACTGTGGCACAGGCGAAGCAAGTATTGGCAGAAGCGCATGATCTACACAAGAGCCTAGAAGTTGTCATCTCGAACCTACGCGACCGACAAGAAGAGACCGAAGCACGCTTTCTCTCCCTCTCCCTTTTAGTCTCAAAATTTACTAACACTTAGTAGCACATTCACGCACTTCTGATTACCCGGCTAGAGCGCGCAGCACAGCGAATCATCGAGTTGGAAGAGCAGCTCCACGACCTGTGAGTTGTAGTCTTCATTCAATTCTCCCCTCGGGCTACTTACTTTCTGACACAACGTACTGACCGAGCCGGAAAAGCGAGATCCAGCGGAAGGAGAGCGACACGGAGCTGCTGAACCTGCGGATCCAGCTAAAAGCCATCGAGGTCCAATGCCTCGGCTACGTGCCTAAGGACGCCGACCGGGAACTCAGCGAAAGCATCGACGCGTGGAAGATGGAGTGGTCGGCACTCAAGCAGAGGAGAGCGAGGAATAAGGAGAACTCTAACGAAACGCCTACGAGAAGGCGGCCGCGTCCTACGGTGGAGTGAAGCATCTATACGCCTATTGGAGGGCAGGCTATGTCCGATTACGACTTGATGAAAGTTTGATGACCACGGCATCTGTTTTACGGTCTACTTGCGGCAGGACTCTTAGTCTGTCTGTCGGCGCCCGGTGTTATTAAGATACCCGAGAGAATACTTGTAATTGTAATGCACAGCTACGTCGATTATATGAAAGTGAATGAGAACCAATATGTCATGCAAACGTGCCGGTACCCCGGCACAGCACTACCGAGTAGACGCATGCGTGTCTAGATAATTCGTCCGGGTATGACATCTCACGTGGCATGATCTAGTACAGAACGAAGAAGCAGATGGGCAAAAAAACTTCATGTTGACAACGTCCAATCATACATAACCTCAGGTCTTATATACAATGAAGCAAGGGGTATATACATAAGGTGAAAATGCCGCAAATGCTAACGTAAGTATAAAACCAAATTAATAAGACCATAAATGAACTACGGATCGGCCTGCTTCTCCCTCTCCTTCTCCTTCTTAAGCCTCTCCTCGGCCGCTTTCGCAATGATCTCGCGCCTGCTCAGCGTCGGGCCAGGCGCAGCACCCGTCGACGGGCCGCCACCACCACCACCAAGCTTGAACTCGCCCCCGGTCCAGCCGCCATGGTCATACGCGATCTCCTCGCTAGGCTCATAGAAGCCCCCACCGCCGACGGTGTTTCCCCCGCTCTTCCAATCGGCGGCCGCGACCTCGCGCTCGATCTGATGACAGAGGTCCCAGAACTGGCGATCGTGCGGCCCGTGGACATTGTGCGCGAGCTCGTGGCACAGCGTGTTGCGGATCGTCTTGTAGTCGCGGTAGCCGTCGTACGCGTCGGTGCGCAGGCGCAGCTCGATGACCTCGCCCTTGTTGCGGTTCAGGCCTAGGATTCGCGTCGTGCCCTCGTGGCTCGACTCCGTGTATGACAGCGGGTCCATCTCTGTCAGGAGCCCGACGGTGAACTTGTGCTTGCGCATGGCTGCGCGGATCCCCGGATCCGCCTTCAGCCGCTCGAGGAAGGCGAGCGAGCGCTCCGGCCGCGGTAGATTGGGTAGCGGGCGGAGTGTCATGAAGTTATATTGGCTCTCTTCTTGCGCGCGCTGCGGATCGCGCCGCTGGAATGCTTTGGGCATGGCTCGCCGCGCAGAGGCGAGGTGGGCTTCCCGCGCTGTGGCTTTCTCGGAGGCTGCCGCTAGCCCGGCGATCTCGGCCGTCGTGGTCCCTAGCAGGGTGATCTTCTTGGATTGTAGGTCGGTGATGGGGCGGTTGTCGAAGGGTGCCTTTAGTAGTGGCAGCTTGGGCACCATGAGTTTCTGCTGCTCGACCGGGATGAGGAGAACTTCTTGGATCTGGTTCGCGAGGTCGGTCACGGTTGCGTCGGGCGACATGTCAAATGTGTGGGTATTCCCACGGTGAACGAAAGTAATGGGAATCATGTTGTATATGGTTTACGAAGTCACCTCGCTATATCTTATAAATACGTGTAGATCTGGATTTGACTACCTCGGCAGGAGGCGATGTTGCTCTCCCGCTTCGTGCTTCGTGGACTGCGATTGAGTTGAGAAGAGGACAGTAAGTAATACTAAGTAGTGGCGCGAACGAAAGTGAATTGAGTAGAACAAGTCAACAATCCTACCTTTTCAGCACTATTAGATAGGTAGTGGGTGGATGGATGGACAACCCCAAATTTCAATCGAACGTTCTACAATGCATCGGTATACGGGCTTTATGCTGTGCTGGCGCAGGCAGCTTTGTAATACGCAAGATGAATGTGCCGGCAACGACGTCCACGGGTCCTTCGCAGCAGTGGTGCCAATTAATTCCCTTATCATTTATCACCGACGTTCGGCATCCAGCTGCCCGTCCAGCCTGACATCATCAGAGCCTCTCTGCCTCTGACCCATCCGAATCGGGATAGACCAAATATGCACTTAATGATGCATGACCCACTTGTTTGCGTCAAGTTCCGATTCCCAAACGAGACAGAAAGCTGGAGCTATTGGCTACCTACTGTAATTGCTGCAACATAGCCCATAGTCCTGCCCATAGGGCCATACTATACTGTAGCCAAGGGCTTGTGTAGGCTTGTCAGGGATCCAATCACAGCTCCATCGCGTGTCAGTCCCCAAGGTGCATTGTGTCCTTTCACCTGGGGGAGCATTTTTTCTTCTTCCTGAGTCGTGTTCTTCCAGTACAGCTTTTCGCAACATCTAGCCACTCATTCACTTCCTTCTACTACGACAGCCCTGCTACGATCCACGATATCGCGACGGGGCCCTCCGTTCTTCGCATCACGCTTATCATCCTCCTCCTTCGATAGCTAGTCCTCGGAAATTGCGTCAGAGCGCATCGTGTCAAAACAGCTGCTTCGATGAGCTAGGCTCTCCAAATAACACCACACCATGACGCTCAACTTGTTTCGGGTCCTGGGTGTGTATTCATCCTGTTGCCTATGGAGTTTTGAGGCCAGCGACTGATTGTTTTTAGGGGACTTCTCCCATTTGGCGTCGATTTTCATCCTACTGCATAAAATGACGGAGCTCAATGTTTGTCTTCCATCCCGCGAGGAATGCGGCAAGGTGCAGCAACTGACAACAACTTTAGGGCTGCACCGGCATATCCTTCAAATCGCAAGCCTTGTATCTGATAGTTTACATCACCCGCTATCTCGGTACGTCGCCCTTCATACTTCCCTGCCCTGGTAGCTCCCATACAGGCACTAGTAAACTAACCAGGCATGACCACATGCAGACCTATTCAGCACCGAAAGCATCTACAATATTATCTTTAAGATCCTTTTTATCAGCTCACAGGGATACATCGTGTACCTGATGACGACCAAGTACAAGCCGACCCACGACCCAAACCTCGACACTTTCCGTGTGCAATATCTACTAGGCGGCGCCGCCGTGTTGGCCATTCTAATACCATACCGATATTCGTTATCTGAAATCCTATGGGCCTTCTCGATCTGGCTGGAATCCGTCGCGATCCTGCCGCAGCTGTTTATGTTGCAGCGCACAGGCGAGGCCGAGACCATCACGACGCACTACCTGTTCGCTCTGGGCATCTACCGTGGACTCTACATCCCCAACTGGATCTACCGCTACTTGACCGAGCCAAACCATAAGGTGGATTGGATTGCCATTGTTGCCGGTGTCATCCAGACTATCCTGTACTCGGACTTCTTCTGGATCTACTACACCAAGGTCATGAAGGGCAAGAAGTTCAAGCTACCTGTATAAAGGAGGGAAACGTAGCTTTACCTACACTTGTCCTCTGAAATAAATCTAGTTAGAGCCCATATGAGTATAAGACGATAAATGCGTCCAGGCTCACATATCTGGGACATCTAGAGGCCGCCTCGGCATCATCGTTGGTTCACGGCGTTCATTTACTCATTAAGGTGATGTCGACTCGTGTAACCGATCAAGTATCAGTTTCTGTCAAAAGTCACGGCTTTCCAAGGGGCATGACTGGCGTTTTGGCGGTGCAATTTGGAGTTGGTCTTGTAAGAAAGAAAATGGGGGGGGGAAAGTGTGCTCATTATCATCAAGGGGTAACGGAAGGTGGATTTGAGGGAGCTGGGCAACTTGGGCGATCACGGTTCCGATTTTACCCTAGACACTGTAATTTTGTACATAAAAGATGTATTCTCGTCCAATGGACTCCTGTTCTTTCCAACTGATATACAAACTTTACGGCAACTTGTTGAATATTTTAATGTATCTAATCTAACCCACACGGGAGTCCCAATCTGGGGTAACCATGCGCTTTTACCCCTGACACCCCGCGATGACAACCTTAACCACCAACTCGGGAATTAGCGGAGACAGGCAAAGAAGATTTGTATTTCCTTAGAATAGGTTAATTGGGAATCACGCCCGGAGAAGTGAACTTTGTTTCGAGGGAAAGATTGACCTTGGAGGAATGCTTCGAGGGCACCAGGCTCATCATTTATACTAGAAAATCTCTGGGATCTTGTACCCCTGATGTAAGTAACATGCCATGAGCTTTAGTATTTATGACTGCGAGCATTAAGGCTCTCTCCAATCACGATACACATGCTACTTTTATATACCAAATCATTTCAGTTCTACGTAGATTAAGTAGTCAGTTACTATCCATTCAAGTATTAGTACCAACAGGTAAGTTATGTACATATTGTAACTTCCTTGGCCAGCTCACATCCTTCCATCTAGCTCTGCTCAACAACGCCTGATACAATCGACGCGCAAGTCTGTCCCCCTTCACTCGGGGCCATCTGACTTCACTTGTCTCCCCAACTTGAGCTTCTAAATATCTACAAACGGGCTCATAGCGCCCTTAACGTCTCATGCCCAAACTTTCTCAGACGGTTCAAGGAGGCTACAGAGACAACTGTATCTGCGCGCTAGGCTGTATGAAAGGACCAGAGACTCTCTCTTCTAAAAGAGGCGTGGCAACGTGGAGGGGATGATCCATAGCCTTATCAGGGTTGTCATCCTCTGGAGCATCCAAATCATGGGTACTTTCATGGTCCGGAAAACTCGGATCTAGGTCTGCCAGAGTACTGCATATATACTCATGTCCCTCAGGCTTCACGCTGAACTACAGGGTCGCAACCGCTCACGCTCGTGATAATTGAGCAAACTCATTAGACTTCAGGACAATCTAAGACCCCGACGCCAATGTAGCCCTCGTCTTTCTTATCCCATGCGTACCCGGCGATGGCGCGATCATCAAGACCGAATGATCGAGAACGTTCTGGATAGAGGTGGGTTGATGACATTGAGCATTATGGGTTCTTTAGCACGGCATCTCGTGACGCCGTACTATACCATAACGGGTGCTACGGGTGCGATTATGAACGTCGGTGGCGGTGGCGGTGGCGGCGGTGGTAACAGCAGCCCTCGCTCAGGTAGCAGGGGCCGAATTGAGAGCTCCGGCTGGAGTTTTAATACGAGAGTCGAGGGAGGCCGGGGCAGACCTCACACCTGAGGATGTTATCTGTGTCCTGAACATGCAGACGAACAATGATGGTCTCAATTTCCAAGGAAACTGTTGCCATATACCTTAATCTCGAAGTAACCAAAGAATAACCAAGAAGATCATTAACTAAATAAACCCTGTTTAAACAATTGTATAAACAATTGTTCATATTCTGACCTTGCTGTTTCTATCTATAGCCCAGTTCAAGGCAATAATTAACCTAGAGCTCAACTCATAGCGAGTCCCCTTTTTAGAAGAAGAGGGACGTTTCAAGGGGAGAGGTGTCATGAACCGACAGCGCGACGAGCCCAACTCAGGTTTCGTCGGACCGTATTCTAGCCAGGGTCTTCATATATCTCCAGGTCTACAGAGGATATCGGGAGTTCCTGAAGATGATGTCTGTAAGTGGTTTATTGGATACACCCAGGAATGGGAGCGACTTATGGGTTTAATACCTAGAACTTCACTTCGCTGCTTTTGTAGCGCTGTATGCGTCGGTCGCAAAGACCGAGAGAGAGTAGCTGGGCCCAGCGCAAAGATGATCGTATAAACGCAGACAGATTGCAAGCCTGAAATCCCAAGATTTATAGATTAAGAGTTGATATAAGTGTCTATAAAGCTAGCCGCCGTATATGTTTAAACAGTACCATTCACCACCACTCTTCACAGTCTCGCACGACGATTTCAAGCCCCCCACCCCTCCTCCCTCGTTCCCAGCAACAACATGTGCCTTCATTTACTCTAAGAGTCCCCATGTATAGACGGTTCCAGGGACGCCAGTGTCGCGATAGCGTTAAGCCGTCTGGGCACCGGCGACTGCAGCTGCGGGGGACTCGGCGGGGCCGGGCGCAGCGGGTTTATTTCGGGGTATTCTGGCTGCGGCACTGGTGAGGACGACGAAGCCGAGTAGCCCAGAGAGGACGGCGGGGCGGGGGACATGGAGAACCTAGACGTCGGCTGTAGAACGGGCCCGCCGGGGTCGAACTGTGTGAGATCTTGCGATACTATGCTCGAGTGCGAAGGAGACCGGAGCCCGGATTGGTCCTGCGAGAACTCGGGGTCGCGGTCTGCGGATTCCTCGTCCGTGGAGAGGAAAAAGGTCCCGTCGTTGCCGTTGAAGCTGATTGAGTTCCGGATAGGGTGCCCTTTTTGTGCATTCAGACTACTGAAGCGTAGTGGGATAATAGGCTGAGAGAGGGATCTCCTGTCCATTATTGGAGCTATGGCCGCCATGCCTGCCTCCATCCTATCGGTAGCGTCTCGCATGTCGGGTCTTTCGTGTAAATCTGTGGAATTGATTGACCTCTCATTTGATAAGAATGTCTGCGTCGCCCACATGTTCGAAACAAGGCGGTCCGGGTTAGTTTCTTGACCTCCAACACGCATGATTGGAATCTGCTGTGATCTATTTTGAATCGAAGGCCTCGTAGGCGAAAGCCCGATAGGGGTCACGTCGCTTGCCTCAGACTCTGAAGACATTTGCGTTCTATTTCCGTATAGCCCAAGTCTCAAGCTGGGCGAGCTGTCTCGCC
Organism: Xylaria polymorpha; assembly: GCA_003426235.1. NCBI lineage: Eukaryota > Fungi > Ascomycota > Sordariomycetes > Xylariales > Xylariaceae > Xylaria > Xylaria polymorpha. The sequence continues at coordinate 24,482 of NQIM01000254.1, forward strand.
CAGAACTATCGGGCGGCTGATCTGACAGTGGGGATACTGGAAAGATTTGATCGCTATTCGAACTAGGACTAATAGGAGAAGCGAAGGGAATTCGGTTGGCGGACGGCATTCCCTGTTGGCTCTGGGACGGACTCCCACGTTTCAACGCAGGAGGAAATATTTTGGTGAGGTCGCGGCGACCAGCTGATCTACCCGCGGCAGATGAGGAGAAGAAATTACCACGGAGTTTGCCCAGCGTTGGCCAAAGTATTTTCCTTTTTTCTTCAGCCGGGACGTGGCGCGTATTGCGTGTAGTAGCTGTTTTCCGTTTCCTATACCACAGAAAGAATAATGTAGTCAAGACAGACAAGACAGACGATGCAAAGAAGACTCCTATTACAATGGCTGCTAATTGGGCTTTATCGATAATTAGGCTGTGAGATGCTCTATTCGAATTACCCTTCAGTTTGTTAGACTATGTATTGCCTACAAGGGTTGAGGTGGCTTACTATAATAGACGGAATGGTTTCCCTGGCAGACGGAGTACTTCGCACGGTAGAGAAAGCACTTTCCACCATAGAGGAAGCGCTAGCCTTGGCAGAACTAATAGCACTCTGGGCACTTTCGCTTGCTTTGCTTTGCCCGTTTTGAAAACCTTCCTCACTCGCACTTTGCACCGCGGCCGACAGAGATGCCGTCAGGACCGATGCGTCGCTGCTGGAAACACTGCTTGAAACACTGCTTGAAACATTGCTTGAAATCGCAGACGATACGCTGGACGACACCCTGGATGAGACTTCTGACGAAGCATGAGGAAATAGAATATTGCCGCCAAGATGGTTTCGAGGATGCAGACCGCAGGCAACTTCGTCTTCGGACTTAGCACTTCGTTCATGTCGAAGATGATTAGGCTTGACTGATGTTAAGGGTGATGGGATTAAAGGATCTGAGTCTCGCGCCTCCTTTTTAATGGATTGCCTTTCGTTGACCTCTTCCGCTGCGTCATATAAGTTGATTCCCCGAGTAGTAGCATGTGCTATAAGATCGAGATCTCGGAAAGTGTCGAGGCTGTCAAGCTTGATGCTAGAGCCGGGGACAGGAAGTGCCACCAAGAGCAGTAAAGACAGAGCGTCGATTCCTATCATTCTGAGCCGTAATCATGATTGGTCATGCTCGACTTCCCATGGTGTGTCCTATTGTCGCGGAAGGCTTGTGGTCGACCGAAAAAAGGATGTATCCCATATAGTGTCACCTAATTAAGATTCGTTTGAGTTGACGTCTCTATCATCTAGGGACCTCGTGTTCATTTGTTATAGGCGCCGAGCTATAGATAAGTAATCACGAACTATAGAGTTGAGGAGGCGGGCGTACAACTAAAGCCGAGAATCGATCTTCATAAGACAGGATTAGGGGTACCAGAATACTATATTCAGCTCGTGGCAACCCCCATAATATCCTCCCGGTGTCTGGGTGTCTAGTGCGGTAGCCGCAAGAATAGATATCTTTAGTTGTCAGACGGCCGAGGTAACACAGCAATAAATGGTAGCGACGGGAGTGACAGGGTCGTCTAATCTCTCGATGTTCTCAGATATATAGATATTTCAAGTTCTCAAACCCTTCGGAAACAAGGAGAGCACAGTTCACCACGCAGCTGTGAAGGTGAAAGTAGTATCGACCCGTCGAAGAATAATTGGCCCGTAACGTTTGCTCGGGAGAGGGGCGAGGGGCGAGGGGCGAGGGCCGGATAAACCTGGTCCATCGGGACGAACGCACCTTGCTTGGTTGGGGTGGCGGCGTAATATCTGTGACTTAGGTTGAAGCAGGTTGAAGGATCACCTGAACATCAAACTGTGTATTACCATGGGGCGGGTATCGCATTCACACCCGGATGAACCAGCTGCGGGGTTGCACAAAATCATTAATTCGCAGTCTCAACCTTTTCCATACCGAATACCGTCTGCTTCAGGCAGAGCACTGAGCGACCAGCAATGTCGCAATCGCCACCCCCATAAGCAAGCCACCCCGATTTATCCCCCAAGCAAGGTAGTAACCGCCAAAGGAGGCCCGTAAGCATGTCGACTATTTGGGGAGATCTCACATTTCGAAACACTAAGATCTCGTTTATGATCTCCGTGACCCACTCTTCCCCGGAGCCCCTTGCTCACTTAGCCAATGTCCAATAATAGTGCAGGCCCCGACAAGAAGCCGGGTTCGCTCGCAACCTCGTAATTTAAACAAGTTGACGGGGCTGTGATTGCTTCAAGGTCGTTGTTTTTGGGAAGCGGATCAATCCCCAATCGAATCGAGCGACTGCTCTCTCAACCCGGGGAATACCTAGCTCTGGAATACCATTATGGGACAGCGGCTTTAGGAACAGCGGGGAGCGGAGAGGAAATGTTGTTGAGTAGTCTTGTGATTCGTGTACTGGCGTCTTCAGAGTAGATAGGGGTATCGCCTTGACAGTTAAGGGAGAGAGTTTAGTCCCAAGATAACAGTCTCAACGGGAGATGTGACGACCTAGCAAAATCCCACCAATGTGTTCCGGTCCCCGCAATGTGTTCCGGTTCCCGCAATGCATTCTGGTGATCGCGGCAGCGTTCGCCTCGACATGATCTGCAAACACGTGGCACAATCGGCGCCTCTGCCGCCTGTGATGGACTGCGCCTCCTTGTCGACGTCCGTGCCGTGGTCTTTGGAGAGGCTGGACTTAGGAACCGGGATTGCACGTAACTCATAAGGGGCATGCACTCCGTGATCAAGAGAGCATGCATCCGATGGTAAGGGGTTCATAGGGGTTGCCACATTAGATGAGTATGTTCGGCCCGTAGTGAAATGCGCAAGCCCCGTTGAGGGGACATCGTTGAATAACGTTGAAGCTATAGTCGTCGAGGTGTATGGGTGAAGTAACTCGAGTAAACCTCCGACACCATCGTGAATCTTGGGCCTCAATACTAAACGCCAATGAACCTGTTGAAGAAGAGAAACCCCGGCCTTGTCTGGACCGGGACGTCAAGCACCGAGATGTTGCTTTCAAGCCGTAAGTGCAAGACTCCACCATTGCCTAGATTAGCATAGAAAAGCGTATCCCATCCAACCAATTCTCCCCGTCAATAGATATGAAATATGTACTGATGTACTGCCCTGTGTTGCACCGGCAATAAGATTCAGCTACAATCAAGATATGAGAGAACGAACATATCTAGTCAAACAAGCTATATATACACATCATAGGATTCAAAAGACGCCATATTCCGCGGCCACAATGTGTGTTGAAAACACACGAGACACACGATCCCGTCGTGATGAGGTTGACTCCTGTCTGTTCCCCTTTCGCGTTAGCATTAACCCATTAAAAATCCCCGCTGAACGTTACGAGATTGTTCTGCGCTATAGGCGTCAATTTTAACCGCTACCAGCACGCATTCGACCGCGCTCTTCCCACTTCTCGAACTTTGTATGCGTAATCTCCATTGCCCGGTCCGGACAACCCATTCCTCGGCGGTCTGGCCAGTTGTGTCCACCCGCCTTCTCTTTCGTACCGGGCCGAGAGATGGAGCCGTGCTTGACGCCGGGGATTCCTGGCCCCCGCCGATGCCAATGGAGGACGATGTAGACATTGTACTGGTCAGCTCCTCGATGTCCGTCTCGTGTACATAAGGTTTCCCATCGAGCGTAATGTGGGCCTCCGGGTCGAGCGAAATTCGAACTAAGTCTTCGCTCAGGGGAGTATTCCCCGGCGTCGGCGGTTGGCTATCAGCTCCTCCTGTAGCCATCAGTAACCCCAAAGGCTGCGTTGTAGGCAGATTTAACTTTGTCGCGATCACCTCGAATAACCTCGCAATTCGAGTTTTGATATGGCCGAAAAATTCCGCCCGCATGATGTGCAAATGCAATTTGGTAGTCTCCCCTCCAATTTCTAGTACAAGTTCTCGCTGCTTGTCATCTTCATAGGGTCTCATGTAGTTGACCCATCCCGATAACATACCACCTATGTTTCCACCGAAGTCTCCGTTATCATTCGCTACCGTAACACCCGATTTAAAAATGTCTTCGAGCCGCATCAGAATCTCATGCTTCTTACGGGCTTGGTTGAAACTGATATTATGCGGTAGTAGTTTCTGTTCGAGGGCTTTGAAATTGAAGTAGCGGCAGTCCTGGAGAAGGGAGGTTCGGTGCTCCTCATTACGAATATGTATGGGATAACCACGCAAAAGTTGTAAGAGTTCGGCGAAGGTATTGGCAGAACGGTTTGGAACCGACGGCGGCATAATAGAGGGCGGCCTAATCAAATCGTTCCGATCCAGACCAGGATATAGGTCTTTCGGCGTCGAGAAGAAGAGACCAAAGCCTAGAGAGAAGAAATTAGGAGAGTTGCCTGGCCCGGCGAACATATCACGAGGAATCTGAAACTCCCGGTGCCCTATGGAAATGAATATCGACTCCTCATAAAGCCGAGACATTAGCTTAGGTAAGGTATAGAACTGGGCATCAGCGAAGAGGCGCACGAAGTGCGTGCCATCACGAGGGGTGACATGATACCCCTGGAGATGGAGAGCAATATCTCGAAAGGTAACTGGATCTCGGTCAATGTAAAGCGTGCGGATCGCAGTTGACAAATCCTCGCCAGTCTCCCCGGCCCTCTTAATCTGGCACAAGAAGTATTGCGAAAAGTATGAGGGTGCTGGCGATCAGGTCAGCAGTCGAATCACAGCAGGGAAAATGGACCCGAGATCGGGTGTGGAGGGCATCAACGCCCCGGTCTCAACTGCCCCCCGCGCGCGCGGATGCTCCCGGGCATAGAGCGCATATGCGAGAACCAGGACATGAGAATGGAGTTGCTGGCGTCACGCACCGTCGGATGAGAGCGAGGCTCCCGAGAGCTTGAATAGCTCAGAACCTATCTGGACAGGGAAGACACGTTCATGCGGTAAGATGTTGGGTATCTTAGTGATAAGCTGCGGAGTGGCGGGCGGTAGATGCAAGCTGGTGCGACTCGCCTCGGGCTCACTCGAGTTTGACTTGCTCATTGTTGATGATGGAAGTGCGGCGGTAAAACAACAACATTATCGCTAATACGATGCAATCCAAGCCGGCGCGGTGATTGCTTGGGGGTTGTGTTTAACCGCGCATGGTTTGCTCTCGGACCATGTGCTCGTCGAGTCTAATCTAATAATCAATAACCAGGAGTCCAAGCCGGTTTCATCTACTCTATAATGTAGGAGGAGCCAGACGGACGGTAATCGGATATATCGAACCACGGAGGAAACAGGTTTGCTGGAGACGTTGGAGCGGACTCGGCCGACGACGATGCTGCTGCTGGTGCTGGTGCTGCTGCGGTTGCTTGGCTAGGCCCCATAAGTATGTATGTATAAATTGATTTCAAAGAGTTTCGGAATCATTAGAGATGCAGCTTGGCTCGTGCTCCAATTATGCTGCCCAATGCCGAGCTTCTTCTCCTGTTGCCGAGCTGGGAAAGTGAGAGTCTGCAGTGGCTCAAATTGTGGCTGATATGTCCACTTATAAGCGCTGAGTAAGTCCCTGTTAGGATGTACTGTACCTACTGTATGTCCTGCATTGTGGGGGAGGTATGATGTACCTACCTACTGTATGTACCTGCTACGTACATACTGTACTGTACTGTAACAGTTCCGAGGCAATTATTGTTGCCCATATCGAAGCTAACGTTATCGGTACCGCCAATTATCAAACAAGAAGTCGTATTCAACTGAGGTGCAATTGGATACCGATGCTAAAAAAAACACGCTTCTTAGGCAGCAAGCATGCACCTTGGGTATGGTCACGTCTACAGTACAGTACAGCATGCCTTTTTGGAGAAACTATTCAGCTAGCATCTCACGTCATCACAACTGAAGCAAGTCAATGCGAGTATTCTAGTTATCCTTATTAGAGGCCTCTTCCTCAAGCGAGCACGATCTCTTTCCATGACACGCCAGGAACCGGGGCCGATGCGATGGCCTTACGATGAATTTTGCCGATACCCTTTCGTTCAGCCACACCTTCCGCCCACCCAATCATTAACACCCAGAAGAAGCGCCCCCCAGTATTTGCTGCTGCCTGGTTAGTAGCATTCGGGCTGGCCGCAGCTTGGGACTTCTCTGCCGACAAGGAGAGAAGTATGAACTCGGCGCTTTTCTCGTCTTCATCTGTCGATGTTGGGTCGTCTAGCGTGACAAACCCGCAGCTCATCCCATTCCCATCGATCAGTTCATAAGTAGTTGGCGTCCAATAAAGCCCATAAGACCACATCAGCTGTTCTCCTTCTTCTTGGTCAATCTTGCGGCGTGCGAAGTTGGCGGATATGGTCCAGAATTGCAGGACAGTGTATTGCCTCTCAGCTTGTTCGCCCGCAGATTTCGTCGAGGGTTCGGTCTGTGTTACATCGCATATATGCCCAAAGAGCTCGTTTGCCCTAGAAGCATGGCCTTGGGCCTTGTCCCAAACCGTCGACAATTCGCCAGAGGGCTCTTTCTTATACCATGTAATCCATGTGCTACTGGTTGACCATTTCGTTATGTTACCAGATCCGTAATTATAGTAGATCTGGCCATACCATCCCGACCAAGCCCAGCTTGGGAAACTATCCCGTCGCCTGAGGCCATTCTTATTTGGATAGAACAAAAGAAACCAATCAAAAACCGGTACAGGTATGCCGAAGAGGAGGTTACAGTGTGCGTAATCTGCCAGCCGCCGACAGACTCCCGCCATTGCGAAAACGTAATCGGTTGGCAATTTCAGCTCGCGTGTCGTGTACTTGTTCAACAGCTGGCCCAGGAGATGGTATACGTCACCGCTCGGCTTATGTAGTGCTTGTCCGAAGTCGGTAGTCGGGTCTGATCGAACCGGCAACCCATCTTCCAGCTCCTGCCAAGATGCTTCATGACACTGGAAGTAGATTGTATCATCTATGAAGATAATCTTCCTCCGTGAGAGATAGTACTCTTGAAAGCTATTTGGGATGTTAGTCGTATTTCCCCGCACGATGCATGCATGCGGCAAGACTTACGTCCACCCTCGATGGTGATATTCGGATTTAGCGACGACATCTTGCATCGTGTGCCGAAGTACAAGACGGATACCAGGTAGAACCTCACTGCTCACCTGGCACGAAGATGAACGGGTCCCCTCCCTCACACCAGGCAATCCAGAGTCGGCATCCGTCCCACTCCCAGCTACGATTGTGAAGTACGCTTGCTCATAGACCAGGTCCATCGCATTGATACCCGTACCTCTGTCGTCGTCGTCATCCTGAATTAGGCAAAGCTGGTCGATCCAGACGTATCGGCAATCTACGCTGCGGACGAAGTCGATGGAATCGCGAATGGTTTTAGGAATAGAGTCCCAATTTCGTCTCAGACCATCTTTGGCGAAGAGATCATCTTTGTTGGGCTTCAGGAGGAGGAACGGTTTGCATTCACCCCATTTGTAACTGAGAACGACATACTGAGAAGTAATAGGCACCGGCGTGATACACATGTCTTCCACATCGATGCACCGGAAGAAGCTAAGATCGACGTTAAACGGCCCTTGATTCGGCACGCATCTCTGATGCTCGCCCTCGCAAGTTTTGAGCCAGCCCTTCACTATTTCGAAGTCAATTTGGCGATTGAAAACGATCCTCTCGAAGCCTTTAACTTCCGACTCGAAGACAACCTTAGAGTATGAAGGCAACGGTTGAATAGCAAATATTTTTGGGCCCTGCCGAAATACGCGCACCTCGTGAGTATCGTAATGCTCAATCGGCTGCATATGAATGATGCGCTCATCCTGCATTGAGTCTAGAACGAGTTTGCAAAAAGGGCATGAAGACCGTTGCTTAACGTCACCTAGAAACCCGAGGCTAAAGACTGTTTTTCTATCGCTTCCGTCATCGTCGAACCCGATGGTACTGCAAACTTCACAAAGGCTACTGTTGGCTTCGTCAACAGCTTCAACATCACGGTGCCTCGAACTTCGATGGAGTAATTTTGAGAATCGAGCCGACAGACTTTTTCCTGTCGGCATTTTGAGGTCCTTGTCGTATGAGGGAAGAAGGGTCGTCTTGATCAACTAACTACTAAATACGTTGTCTATGATAGAGGATAGTTCACTGAGAACATATTTTTGCTGATCATTCTTAGATTTAACCATGCTAGGATCCGAATTTCACCATCATGCAAGGGCCTGCGAGGGGGAGGCGCTGCATCTTGGATCCTCCTCGTCAGCATCATGGGTTGGTTGAGCCCACAAAATCATTCATGCAACATCTCCACCCCCACAAACACTGAGACTGGGTTCTTCATGGATTATGGTCAATGTTGCCACCTTATCCTGGTCTATCACCTAGACGAATGTTTCCAGACTCATCAGGGTAGGTAGATGAAGTCTAGAATTCCAAACCTTTAAATATGGCATTAGAGGATCTAGACGTACGTCTTGTGTGGGGTTTGGGGGCGAATTCTGGGCTGGAATATGTTCCATGTTCAATACATTGCAGTAACCTTCGAGGCTGAATTGAGCACAGCAAGAAAAATCAACCGATGAGCGACCAATAATGTACTGAGAAGAACGCCATCGAATTCAGCTCGTGAATAGTGAACTCAGCTGTTCCCGTCCTTGGGTTCATAGCGTGTACTAGACGCTTGGCGCGATGGCACCAAGCAAGCACTATATCGTGTGTTTGGTCGCATGCCCAGTCAGTGTTGCCACGCTAACGGGAGCACCAAGTGGTAAAGGGAGGATAATGATGCTTTGGGAAAGTAGATAACTGGTAGACGGTCATGTTAAACACCAAGAAGAAAGTGAAAATGCAGTTTAATTCTCTCTAACGCGTTCGTTGATGATTGTTCCCCCATTGCCTTTCCCAGAAACCATCACTTGAAGATGGGGACTTTTACGATCAGAAAAGCACTTGTTTTCACAACCGCTGTGCTTTTGGCACCATGTTGGGCGGTCGTATTCACTAACACTGACTTCACCATATTGCAAGGCAAGCCTTTCACGCTACAATGGGAGGGAGCGAAAGGTCCTGTCGACATCACGCTCGTGACAGGGGACTCGGCCAACATCAGAACGGTTTCAGTGATAGATTGTAAGTTGCAGAATCCAGAAAGCGACCTATAGCGTTTCACTAACCGTCTCCAGCGGGAGATACCGGGAACTCCTACACATGGACGCCGCCGAGCCTTCTCCTGGCAGGGACTTATGCATTCGAGATCACAGATGGCGAGGATACGAACTTCTCACCGCAATGGGAGTACGATTCCGAGGAGAACAAACCTGTGAGAACATACCGAATCGGGGGCTTTTAACCGAAGTCGAACTAATACCGTGTAGACAACTACGACTACGTCCTCGCCACCTCCGGTCACGACTTCTACCCGGGCCACAACAACAACAACCGTTCCTACTACCCAGCAGACTACTACCACTTCTCCAAAGACCACAACTACGACTACGTCGGACAGTGAGCCACAATCCACATCGACAACTAGTTCATCCGCAAACGACTCAGGAGATACATCGTCAAGTAGTCCACCAACAAGTACAACAACAGGCACAATAACCAGCACGACGAGTTCCGCATCAACATCCCCAGGATCTCAAGACAGCGAATCGTCACGCCCAAGTCCCAGCTCCGGCTCGAGCTCCAGCACATCCGGCACGGGAACCCACAAGCCCACCAGCAGCGGACTCAGCACAGGTGCAAAAATCGGCATCGGCCTAGGGGCAGGCCTGGGAGGTGTAGCTGTGCTAGGGGTAGCACTACTTCTCGTCTTCCGGCGCGGCAAAGCAGCCGGGCAACGGGTCGCGTACGCCGGCACCACCAACAACAACAATAACAACAACCCAGAGTCGAAGGCGGAGTTAGGCGGCGATCCCCGGCCGCGTGCTGCCGAGCTGGGCGGCCAGGGGGTGGCGGAGATGCAGTCCGGCCCCGACGGGTGGCGGCCGCAGCCGAGCGAGCTGGAGGCACCGCCTTATTCTTATCGGGGCATAGATATGGTGAAAACCTAGATAAAGTATAAGCAATAGTGGTGATGTGATGGGTGGGCGGGTGGTGCTGCTGATTTGGCTTGGTGATGTGTTAGTTCTTTAGTTGATAGCGTAGCGTTCGATTTCTTCACCCGAAGACTTGGTGGGTGGTCTTGATTTAGAATATTATACCTACCTCTGTAAACGGGCATTCGCCCTTTTTCTTCATTTCCTCCTTTATGATCCGCCAGTATGCCTCGTTAAAGTGTCGCGTAATCCCACTAACTTGTCACCATAGGCAACTTTCTGCCGGTCCTCAGGCTGAGCTAGTCCTGCGGTGTGCATTAGACGTCTCGACGGCGCATTACAGATCGGTCTTAATTCTCGTACGCGATATTCCCTGCTCCACGAGGGCGTATTCGTCAAGGGCGTAAAGTGCCCCCGTTCCATATGGAACCCCTTTCACTAGTGCGACTGGGCTCTCATGATGTCGATGTTAGTCAAGTTGCGAGGGGTCGTATTCTCGACAGGCTCTTCGATTAAACCGAAGCAGTGAAGGTCACCGTAAACGGTGAGCTTAACTTGAAAGTCTTTAGTGCTTGTACCTATCGAGTCGTGCCATTTCCCGATGCGGGTATGCATGGACGACTCGATCGGAACCTCAGATTCGGGCTATATATATATGCGGATTATTATCGGGGTTGGTGATGAACTCGCTTACGTCCTCAGCATCTCATTCCATAGCCATTCAAATAACCAGGCGAGACGAATGACCTCAATCTCATAAGTAAGCATCGCGGGCAAACGGCGATAAAGTGGATATTGTATTGCGTATTGAAGGCACGTCGTCCAGGTGGTAGGTAGGTATTATGATCTTACAACCAACCACCATTATCTTACGGTACTCCGAGACATACGATACACACACACCGCTACATTTTTAGTTGTCCAATCCCCATGCGTGGATGTGGCAAGGGGTTCCCAGGTGCCGACTGTCGGTAAAGAACCTAGGTTAGGCGAGACGACATGCGTGGACCAAACGGCGGCCGGCAACTAACTTGCGGGTAAGCGAATAGAAAGGCCAATAGGAGACAACTATGTGTTTGCGAGAAGGCTCACATACAGTACATACAGTAGTAGTGTAGGTAGTACAACACCGATAGAATTCTAGAAAACAATCGGCTATCCTTAAAATCTAGGGCCGACTTCCGAGTAATCATGGACGAAACTAGCGAGTTTCGATTCGATGATAGACGTGCTAGAGAATTAGTTTGGACTCACCCATAGGGTTCTATAAGTAATTTACATCGTTGAAGATATATAAGTAACCACTTTCAGCCCTCCATGAGAACGTTGGCAGTTTCAACAAGCACGTGAGCGTTTGAACTTGGAAGCAACATGGCTACTCGTCAACCGTGCGTACCCAGAGAACGACATTTCGAAGGGAGCTAGCTCTTGACAATATATGTCTTACCGTGCGTGACTTTGCGCCAGATTCGAGGCTGTCGCTTTTATAATGAGCTGCTCCTCTGCTGTACGTGCGTACGAGGCTTTCTTTCTTCAACGGAGCTGAATCGCCAAGTTTCACATGTTAAAACTTGGGAGGGTTGGCTGTCTAAGCTAAAATCCACTTCTGCAGTAACTTTCTAGAAGAAGTATGTTAGTTACACAGACATAGCTGATGCTCCAATGTTATCCGTTTCTGGGACCTGCAGCGTCGATTATAATGAAGAGATAGCCTTGTGCTTGATTTTTAAGCTTCGAAAGGTCACCACCAAACGATTGAAGAAGTCTGGATACCGAGTGAGAGGACTCAACCTACTTAGTGCATTTTCTCGGTGGCGCAAACCGAGATTAGTCCCGATTGATAAGAAGCAAGTCATTCGGTATCTTCCGCTAAATCTTGAAGGGCTACTAAGAGGTAGGTACTGTAGCTGACACCATCATCAAATCGTGGGTAATAATTCCAAACTGCTAAAAGCCATACTGTAGATGCTCTAAAATAAGCAGGGCGATTTGAGTTTCACAAGCCCCAGATCATCAGCACTAGGTACCAGCTGCCACTATCTAGGGACTGCCAGTATTTCATATTCACCTGTCTGTCAACAAGAGCGAACCCCCGGAGGATGGAGGAGGGGAAAGGCTGGCGGTAAACAGACCCCCTCTGAAACCGCCATACCCAGGTAAGTAGTCAGCTCATGATCCCTGAAACGATGGGCTAGGTAGGTAGGTAGCCCTAGGGGATGGATGTTGGAGCTAGCTCGGAACAGGAACAAACAGGGTAACGGCGACGGCCAGGTGTTTAATGCAATTATTTCATGCCGCTGGCAATCTCCCATTTAGTAAGCCCGACCGTGTAGACCATTCGATAAATGGTGCTAGCAGAGCTATAATTATCGCTTTTTAGTAATCGGCCCTGAGGATTGAAACGTCCCCACGAGCCCAAAAGAGGCCCATCCATGAGTCCTCTCACGCAAGCAGCACACCACGCCACTCTCTATACCATCCCCTCCATGCATTGAAAATAGTGTCAGCTGACGGACGTCCCGTTGGCTGGACATGCGCCTTCAAAGGAATGGTCTAATCTGTCTGGTGCGCCGCTAAAGGAAACTGAGAGCCAACCCTAACAGGGTATCCGAGACCCGTGAGCGCACCGACGCCTCATTGGTCAATTGGACCCAAGCCGTGAGTTGACGAGGCCGATATAAATCGTGAACCGCCGGTGCCACATTAGCATTTCGATTCGCCAGACCTGAGTCTTGTCGTCGTTATCAGATCCGTCGAAAACCAGTTATTTCCGGCTAGTCTAGTCTAGCTGTTTATATACTGTATATAAAGACCGACTTTGTGTTTTTACACGGGACAGCGGGAAAAGCGCCCCTCCCTCATCGTAACTAAAAATGGCTGTAACTCTCACATCCAGACAGCCTACGGCCGTCACCCCCTCCGCCGAGGAGATCAAGAACAAGCGTCTGAGCGAGGAGAACCTGAAGATCGCGGTGGACGCTCTGTCCCAAGATGGTATCGTCGTGGTGGAGGACGCCATCCCGATTGAGGATCTGGACCATCTCAACGCCAAGATGATCCAAGACTCCGCGCTTCTGCAGTCGCGAGGCGAAAACAGCCCCTTCAACTACAACAAGGGAAACCTTCAGCAGGATGCTCCCCCATGGGCCGAGTACTTCCACCCCTCCATCTTCTGCAGTACGTTAACCCCATCCCGGCCTTTGACTATGGTTCTCACGACTAACCCTTCGCGTCAGACCCTATTGCCACCCAGATCACCTCGGCCATCCTCGGGCCGCGTCCCAAGTGGACGTTCGCCTCAGGCAACGCGGCGATGCCGCCCGTTAACGGGGAAGAGAACGAGCGGCAGCCGGTGCACAACGACGTCGAGTTCCCGCACCCGCCCAAGTGCTTCGCGCTAGTGACGAACGTGCCGCTGATCGGGATGAACCCGGACAACGGGTCGACGGAGAGCTGGCTAGGGACGCACAACCGGACGATCGCGCGGGAGGGCGGGCAGAAGGGGCAGCGAGCGACGGGGCACATCCCTCAGGAGCACCTAGACGCGCAGGTGGCCAAGGCGGGCCCGCCTTGCCAGCCGACGCTGAAGAAGGGGAGCTTCGCGATCCGCGACTTCACGATATGGCACGCGGGCATGCCCAACAAGACGCAGGACATCCGCATCATGCTGGCCCAGATCCACTTCGCCAGCTGGTTCCCCAACCCCACGCGGCTCGAGTACGCCGACGACATCAAGCCCATCCTCGAGGAGCTCGACGCCAAGGGCGAGCTCGGCCTCGAGGTCCCCGTCAACTGGGTCTCCAAGGAGGAGGTCCAGGCCAGCTACCTCGACCGCGCCCTCGGCAAGAAGTACAAGGTCAACAAGACCGATGGCTCCGATGAATAAGATGGAGGGGTGACGTTTAGACGTTACTTGGTTTAGAATTATAGACTTATATATCCAATCCCCTCCCCACGACTCTATGACGAATTTGTACATTTTTAGATTACGAAGCGAATATAACAAAGAAAATTTGATGAGTAATTACCTTGACTACGACTCGATGAGCAATTCGACCCTGATTCCATTCTGGCATATGTCCTAGAAACTTTGGTTTGTAAATTTGAAAGCTTATCTCTATCACTAGAGATTAAGTAATGGCTTGTTGGGAGCCGGAGTTAAGCTTAAGCAACACTCGGGTTTCGAATTCGGGCTCGGCCGGAACTGGTGCCCCTTAACGGACATGAGGGTCTTATGGTCTCGGCTCGGTGATAGTAACACTATGTCGCTAACTATTGCCCTTAACTTCCGCCTAGTAGAATCCGTAACTGAGAGCTAATTAGCACAAGTCATTGTAGCACCACCAAGTGTCTATCGCTGCTAACACCAACGGATTCCTATTATTTAGACATCATAACATGACCACAAAGTGCCAAATAACTCCTGCTCAACGAATCGAAACCATCACTAAAAGGCGTATTATAAGGTTCGCATTCATATGAAGAAAAGAATATCAACGTTATAAGTATATACAAGGAAGCGTTCTCCTGCCACATCTAATTAAAGGAGGAACAAAACGACAAGAGAAAGAAAAGAAGAAGAAGAGGAAGAAGAAGTAGAAGAAGAAGAAGAAGTAGAAGAAGAAGAAGTAGAAGAAGAAGTAGAAGAAGAACAGTAATGTAAGTATAGTCGCACCGTGAACGCCTTAAACCCCGGGCTTTATCCGTGATCCAGGATGATTATGATCTAGATGCCCAAACTTTCTGTCTCAGATGCGCGTGTTCACATAACGTATGTGCTGATGATGATATGTGTCCTCATCTCAGCTGTAGGTGGCCGGCACCAAGACCAGGGATGAACTCGAATAGTATAGGTACACCTTCAACCGCAAACCATGCGATGCCTGTAATGATGTTAGAAAGAGTATTTGATCAGTGGAGGATGTGGGGGGGAAACTTACCAGCATAGACGACGAGCTTTGTTATGACCTCGACATCGTATCTGACACGAGGCTTGACAAGCTTTGAAAAGACCTCTCTTTCGCCTAGCTCGTCCTGCTGCCCGATATACATTTCCGGGTCGCCATTTAATTTCGTGGAATCGGCCTGTGAAACGACCACAGTTCCTTCGCCCATTTGCTTCTCAAAGTCGCTGGGTTGTTGTTGCTGTCTACTATTGATCGCAGAGCTGCGCCCCATCTGGTCCTTTCCGAACTCTGGCATACTAGCTTTAGAGCGCAAGCTGGCATTACTCTCTTTCCTTTTTCTCTCTCGATAGGCGAGGGTTTCGTACGCATCTGCGGCACTCTGGGGGCCAATTGACACGGACCTACCGCGTCTTGGATGACGGACAGCCGTGAGCAGATTGGGTAGGTCGCTGACACTGGGCAACACGTTATCGACTTTCAAATGTAGCGGAATATTCTTGTACTCCGAGGCGGGCATAAAGAATCGTCTCGGCAAACTAAGACCCCACGTTTCTATAAGCCGAAAGAGATGCGGAAGCGTCTTGAGCAGGAAGGGTTTGGCCAATTCACGCCAGATGAAGACGACAAACACACCGAACAGGACACGCAGGACCACTGCCAGCCACCCGAGAGCATTAAGATCGAATGGAATAGCCGCAAATTGCGATTGGGCAAAGTGCCAAGTTCCCACCTCAAGACCAATCATGACACCAGCGAAGCAGACACTGTCATCGAAACATGGGCAGTCGTCAGCGGGTTCAGGGTGCACTCTGACGAGAACAATAATCGTCAAAACGGCAGCAAAGATAGCGGTCCAACCATTCTGCAGCAGATAGAGATCCAATGGCGGGACGTAATAGAACTCGACCAGGGTTATCACTGCGCCCATTATCGACCCAATAACCACATCCACAAAGCCATGCATGCCGCAGTAGAGACGACCGAGTATAATGCTCATAGCGTAGAAGTAGGACAGTGTCTCAAGCGTCAATTTCGTGTTGGGCTGAAAAGGGTTATCTGGTGACCGAAGACAGAGGACTGCATAAACCGCGACCGAGACGGCATTGGCCGAGTGCGTCGAAGGGAAGCCATACTCGAGTGCGGCGGAGCCGGACATGGTAATCCGGTGCAGAGGCGGGGACAATGGGCGCGGCAGGGAGAAGAAATCCTTGATGAAGCCAGTGAAGAAGACGCCCGAGGCCAATATATGGACCAATCTGTCACGACGTTAGCGGCGCAAGGCGAAACATGATCGAAGGGGGTAGACGAACCCCTTTCCGAATGACGCAAAGCCACACCAGAACATGATGGGAAGCCCAATCATGAAAAATGTGTGAGTACCGAGGTTGGCGGTGATGGCGAAGTAGCTATCGAGCGCGGGAGAGCGTAACTTGGCCTGGAGCCAGGCCAGGTACGGCGTTTCCCAGCGGATGAGAGGCAGCGCCCGCTGTCGCAGGTCGTATCGCCATTTCGGCAGAGCACGCTTATCTGCCAAACAGACCGTTAGCACCTCGCGCTGCCGCTTGTCGCATTCATTGTACATGTGTTCTGGGGGTTTAAGGCGTGGTTTGCAGTTCGCGCGCTCGCAACTGCAGCATGCTGGACAGTCATACAGTGGTCTAAACTCCTCAGGCCAGCATCAATCACGGCTCCTTTTTGCACTCCGTTCATTCCGTTCATTGCGTTCATTCCGTTCATTCCATTCATCCCGTTCATGGGAGAGGCGAGAGCGGTCGTGTCTGCCGTTGGATCGGATACGGCGCCGTCAAATTTGGCATTGAAGTCGGCGCCATTGGGGAAGGGCGGGAACTCGGTAGTCATGGCCCCAGGAAGACTATAGGTGACATGAAGGTCGGGTACCTAAGTAAGAGGTGATTGCGGCAGACGCTCCTGAGGCAGTTGG
The DNA here is from genome assembly GCA_003426235.1 of Xylaria polymorpha. Lineage (NCBI taxonomy): Eukaryota > Fungi > Ascomycota > Sordariomycetes > Xylariales > Xylariaceae > Xylaria > Xylaria polymorpha. The sequence continues at coordinate 41,309 of NQIM01000254.1, forward strand.
CGCATCGAATCGCAAAGCACAATGCGAGATCGTTAGGTGCGTGGCCCGAGGGGTGGACGGTAAATTGCGGGACTCTAACTTTGTTGGTGTTGGCGTGTTCTTCAAGGAGTCTACAGGTAGGATTCGCTGTCGTTTAATTGCCTAGGTACGAAGTATGTGAATGACGATTGGGTAGAGGGGAAGCGTAGGTGCCGAGTTCTGGTCGAAGGTCGTCGAAGGTAGTTGATGGGTAGATCGGTCGTTAAATAGGAGAAGGTAGGTATTGGCGGTAAAAATATTACGACCTAGGTAGGGAGCATGCAAGTCCGACTTTATTGGGTGCCGACGGGACGGTGGAAATGTGCGAGGTGCGTTGAGGACGCAGGCAAGCAATGCGACGAATGAATGAGTGGTTAATGTATTGACGTCGCAGCTGGACGGACCACCGTTCATTTTAGGTGCTGCTACATATAATAACGGACGAACCACCAAAAACCCCACTACACATGCCCTCAATTCCCGCTGTAGTGTACATACGACGTACAGCGCACTTGATCGACCCCCTGGGGCAGGTTCAGGGGGTCCGGCCGCCCCAGATTTGCCGGATCCTCCACGCAAATTGCGCGGAACCCGCCCTGCGCCCTGCCCTTCTCAGGTGCCTACAGTGAGTTCCTCTTGGTGGGTTGCGAGTACCGGGTCTACACCAGAAAAGGAATTCCGCCGCTCGATATTATACAGTACCTACGTACCCGACAACTTCACTTACCATTTTCATATGCTGTAGGAAGAAGTTTGTTTATATTCACGATATCTACCTAGTTAAGGTACTTAGGTAGAGGTAGTCTCCCAAACCCCAACCTTCGAAAGGACAACGGTGGATCCAAATGCCGTTTGGTTTTGCCCGATATTTGATTGGGTCCAACGCTAATTGAGTGTTTTGGGTCTCTCTGTAAGGCTGAATGAATTTGCTGAGACGAGCGTTAGAAGCTTCATTCATACCATCGTCTAATTCGACCCCTCTACGCGGTCTAAGCCATCAATAAAAATAGAAAAAGGCAATGATTCCGATCCACGGCAAACACTGCATCATAACAGGTGGCAGCCGGGGCATCGGGCTAGCTATCGCAAAACTGTTCGCCTCTCATGGAGCCCGTTGCACTCTGGTCGCGCTGCACACCGAGACCCTTGTGAAGGCCGTCGATTCTCTCCCGCCGATATCTCAGGCGTCACACAACTATCAGGGCTAACGTGTCCGACCCCCACGGTTGGCGGGGCATGGTTCGGGATCTGAAGCTCGTACGTCATGAAATAGCCGTATAATAGACACGAGGGACTGAACGCCGTGACTTCATTCTAGGACAGATTCGATATACTAGTCAATGCAGCTGGTGTTTCTCACAACTCATTTCTTTTGAAAATGCCCAACGCCAATTTAGAAGAAATCCTTGATGTCAATCTCAAAGGAACTATACTCGGTTGCCAAGCCGTAATCCCGAAAATGATGAAGCAGAGGGATGGTAGGTAAAAACCGCAAGAGAATCTAGAAGGTGGTTTACTTAATTCATCTATCAAGGTTGTATTATCAATGTATCAAGCCTCTTAGCGACACATGGCGGGAACGGTGCCTCCGTCTATGCTGCATCAAAAGCTGGAGTACTCGGTATGATTAATTGCTGGTTTCCTTTTTGTTTTATGGTAGCCTATCTAACTCGGATATAGGTCTAACCCGGTCACTCGCCTGGGAAGTGGGAAGGTTTAATATACGGGCAAACGTCATCCAGCCTGGCTACATTGAAACCGATATGACCAAACGTACGGTGTTCCCGCGCCTTTCCAATTTCTCTCCCCTCTTTGGTCACGCGTCACCGAAACATTTCCCCTCTCGTACAGTACATCAGTACTAATATACAGGGCTTGTGAAGATTTGAACGAGAAAGTAGATCTTGCTGCTCTCATCCCCATGGGCCGTCTAGGAGTCGTAGAAGAGGTTGCTGAAGCTGCGCTCTTTCTTGCGACTAATTCATATGCACACAATTGCGTGCTCAATATCGATGGAGGATTGAGTGCCGCGTAATCGAAGGCATGTTCCGAAAATCTCCGTGGAGACTATAACGGAGCTCTGCTATGCTCATCGACAGAGGTTTTACTAATCGTCAATGGTGATGGCACCCGTACCAACATCGTCGTCGACTATGACCACGTCATCGTCCGCAACCATTTTTGCCCTCTTCTTCGCCGAGACAAGATCGTTGTCATCTATTCTAGGTCGCTTAAGATCCTTGGGCGTTCCCGATTCAGGCTCAAGGGGGCGAACGAGTGCGTGAGATCCATTTGTCTCAGTGACCACGGGCTCCTTTCTAGGTTTGCGTGGAATTTCCGGTGTCTTATCTGGTTCTAGACCCTTAATGGGTTTCGCCGTACTCTCAATGGGACTAATAATAAAGAAGTTAATAAACGTTGCTGGTTGGGGGCTGGAAAGCACTGTACGATGATTGTATATTTAGGACGACGTTAATGAACGTATCGTCCTCTTCCTCGTCAACAATGGTAACGAAGCTGTTTTGGTTGACACCTATGAAATATTAGCGGAAGGGTGCTTAAATTATGTATAAAGGCGCTTACCAAGCTCGCTGAGCAGTTTTTCTAAATTATCAGTTTCGTCAGGATCGTAGAGCAACCCAGAATCACTGTTGACGGCAAAATCGCGGTCACCAAATCCTAATTCAAGCTTTACGAAATCTTCGATTAAATCGTTTAGCGTTGCCCGTGTAAGATCCACGCACACGCTGGTCTGGTAGTTGCTGCAAATCGGACAGTCAGGGTTGGGCGCACGAGGTCGGTCTGGAGCCAGCAATCTCTGGCCAGCGAAGGGCGTCAAGAAGACCTAACGAGTTAGCAATTTCGCGGTGAGGAGATTGATGTAATGTGTAATACCCACCTCTTGCGCTTTATCAAACTCCCCTCTAAGGACTTTGAAGGACTCGAGAACACACAGGCCTGCCACAATCGCATTTGTAGTTGCGATCGCAGGGATGATGTTGCCGGCCATTTGCTTGATGTCAAAGCGGGATTTTTGCTCGATGCCAAAGACAAATGAGCGAATATTAGCACTAGAAGCAACAAAATCGAGTGTGTCATCGTCGTCTTTGTCGAAGCTTATCATAGCCTGTGGGGAATCATCACCATGCTGTTTCTTCAAGTCCAAGATACGTTTGCTCAAGCGGTCCAAGCTGTCGTTGAACACCACCAAATTCTCTTGTAGGTTCCACACCTTTTGCCCATCCTGAATGATAGATTCTTTCGCTGCATTGGCTTCAGTTGCCTGGCGTAGGACCGACTCGTATTGAAGAGGCTCGGGAGGGGATCGAGACTTCCACATGTCTTCCATAGATCGCAATCGCACAATATCCGCGCCGAAAACTTTGTCAAACAGCATTTGGTGGAAATGTTCTGTGCCAGCAGATTCCCTGATTTTTCTTAACGCCTCGGACTCTTTCTTGAGCTCTGCTATTTCTTTCGCGTTGTCGCCGTTTTCCGACGTGTCCAGAACGACCTGGTCTTCGCTGGCGCCAAATATCTCGTTGAGAAGATAGCTCTTCCCCCAGACAATGCAATGGATGGGTTGGCTAGGAGTGGACCGAATGGTACAGACGGGGAAGGACTTTGGTACTTCTTTGGCCGTGCAGTCGTAGCATGCAGTGACACCCTTCTTAATGACTTGTACCTGGCCGTTGAATCCCGTAGTTCCACTCTCGATGAGGGGAACGTCGGCGGCTAGGCACATCCTATTCACATGTCGTCTTGCTTCAAGGTTATCCAGCGCATTAAACACCAGGCAAAACGCCTTGAACCATTCCAGGTTGAATTGCGCATCCTTAATGTTTGCGTGATAAGCAACAATCTTCACATTAGGATTGAATCTTTGAGCTGCTTCTTTAGCTATCTGCCTCAAAGATCAGTATAATGTCATGCCGCTTATAACCTCTTTTGCTATTCCAATCACGTCGTACCTCAGCTTTCGGTTTCTTGATGTGCTCATGCCGGAATAAAAATTGGCGATTGAGGTTGCTCAAGTCAATTGTGTCGAGATCAACGATATGGACCTCGCCGAAGCCCGTGAGGACTAGGTTCTTCAAGAGTTCGCAACCAATACCACCAGCGCCAACCATAAGGACTCGGGCCTGCAGAACCCCGGTTAGTTGGCTTGTTTGGATTCCAAGGCAGGCTTGCAGTGGTTTGTTTCGCAAAACGACGGGCTTATTACGCGATAGCGGTTATGATGGTAAAAGCGGCTGCGGGATACGATCGAAGGGGGGCGCGCTGTAGGAGGATCACCGAAGGTTCGTTGGGAGGAGTCGCAATTGTAGGTGCATGGTGAGAGCGTCGCAACAGCTCGCAACAGCTTGCAACAGACGGAATATGAATGCGACCCGGGGGGTTCGAGGCTAAATAAATGCGGGAACGCACCTGCTTGATGCTCGTGTTGAGCGAGGGGCCGAAAGACTGGCGATTGAAGGCGTCACGATCCGGCGCCATGGTTCAGAACGATCCAGGTGTTGTCACGGCGATGTAATCTGTGGATGCATGTGAGACGAGAGGTAGCTGAAGAAAGTGCAAAAGACAAGGGAAAGGAAGATGGTACAAGGAATCGAACTCAAGGAAAGAGTGTGCAGGTATAATAATAGATGGGATTGAGTGAGTGAGTTGGAAGAGGAAGGATGGGAGCATAGGTACTGTAGTGGAATACACCTAACGTGCGGTTTGCGCTACCTACCTACCTAGTCTCTCTCAGCCTCGGAGCGTTGCCCGTTGCAATACATCCATGGATGTAGGCAGGAGATAGGTACGGTATGTATCGTGGATGGTACCTACACATGTAACGGCGGGCGGTGCCATGGAAGGAACATATAGAAGGCGCTGGGGGGTTTACTGATAGCCAGGCAGGCAATAAGAGCTTCAATGACCTGAGCATGCAGGTAGATTTGGAGGTTCCTTGTGCTGGATCGCTAACTATGTCACTACCTACCTGCCGCACGGCAAGAGGATCTGCTACGCAATGAGAGCGACGCGCTACGCAAGGTCGCAGGTCAACTGTGGGTCACGCGGTGCGAGGTACTTCGAGTGCATCAGTGGGGGTCTGGTGAAAATGCAGGTTGTCACGGATACCTCCTACATCTCTTCCAGTCTTCGAAGGCTGAATTCTCGGCTCAGTACAACCCGCAAAAGAGATATTCATTTACTCGTTTGTACTCTCTTTTTTTATATATACCTACTCTGTTAAGTACCCAGGTTGTTTTTATGTGGTTACAATCTACAGTATGGTTACGGTTACAAGGTTACTCATTGTGGTTACAGGTCGATTTGAAAGGTACTTACAGTAAGGTCTACAAGTCTACGATTACGATTACCTATAAGCTACAGTATTACGATCACACTATAGGGTTATTACGTATGAACGGTAAGTATTGCCCGTTTTTACACAAACGGTTTTGTTGCATTGCTATTTTGCGACCGACTTCCTACACACAAGGTTGCTTTTAGGGGGATATGATGGCGCTATTTTCTGTAATTATACTGTACCAGCCCGCCGCCCAGTTGGTTGATCAATGTATCGACAGGTAGTAAGGGTAAAAATGTATAGAATTCATGCTCGCAAGCGTTTAGGAGCATCTCTGCCTTAATCCCCCACTCGGTAGCTGAGAACAGGACTGTAGCTGCTGCCTCTGAAACATTTGGAACAATGAGATGTAGGTCAAAAACAACAGTGGGGACAACGTAACGTGCAATAGCATCCTCGAACCAGAGCATGCTGGGGACTGATCGTAGAAATGGCAGCTGTTGCTGTTGGTGGAATTTTTGTCTCGAAATATATGATGATTCTTGAACAGTGCGCTTGTTGGATCCCGTGTTTCCAATTGGTCTCACTGATTCTTCAAGCGAGACATTATTTTGAATTAGTCGCCGTCACTGGGCGTACGGTGTCGAGTCTTTCTTGTCCTTATTTCTGGCAAATTTATCAATATATCTGCTTGTCTCTGGTCAGTTGTTAGGCTATAACCTGCAAGTTATCTTATAATTGGAAAATAAACTGGTTCATCGAAAGGTGACATATCGCAACTGCATTAGCTATCCTTCACTGTCGCTATCGTAAGGTCTCAGCCACTTTCATAACCTCAGTTACATACATCAGTTAGATATTTATTAGTGATTACGCGAGCAACCCTTGGATTCTCCAGGACAGACAGTGGCCTTTCTTTGCTATAGTTTCCATCTTGGGTCATTCGCTGATTGATAACTTGCAACAAATAACGATAGTACAGTAAGTGACGTTTTAAACGTTGGGTTTTCTTAAACATCACCTTAGAGGTACCTACCTAGGTAGTCTAAAAGCGGCGTGGCGTGGGTTGACATCCAAATTAGGAACAGCGCAGTCAAATTTATCTTGGGGGTGGATCGCGGAAGCCGACGCGATTGGCAAAACGGCTCCCGTAAGCTGTGCGTCATTGGGCCTGTACCAACGATCTAAAAGGCTGGAGGTATCTAGGTACAGTTCAGGTACAGACAACGGTACAGATTGTAGATGTACAGAACTTGAAGTGGAACAGCAAAGTGGGATGTGTACAGCATGATATCAACTTGTTCCCTAAGGTAGGCTACATAATCATATATTGCCATATGATCAAGAGGTTTATCATCAGAAAAGAGCATTGTCTGCCTCATTTTGGTCGCTTTTCCTCCGATTTTCGTTCCAAGGTATCTGCACCAGTACTTGGGTGTGCTCAGTCGCGCTCCACCCTGTGCCCGAAACCCCACGAAATAGCCATCCACAAGATCAAGATCGGCCTAAAACACCAGAACGGCGCCTTGCCAATCCCCAAATTCACAATGTCGGATGACGAGGCGGACCCGGAGCTCCTAGCTCTTCTCAGGCAGCATCTTCAAGGGAAATTGAATCTGGACGACGAACCGGAGACGGGGGTCTTGGAAGGGGCTGAATATGTCTACGACAACTCGATAGATGTGGCTCTGGACATGAGAGCGACCAAGAACGCGGCTGCTTTTATATACGAACAGATGCAGCAGAAGCAGTACTCTACCGAGACCTGGGCAGAACATGAGCTGCACCCGAAGACGAAAGATGAGTCAACCGTCGCTTTCATCTTCACCATGGACCTTCTTAACTTCTCCTTCTGGTCCCTCCGCCCGGAGGGTGAACGCTTCGCTGTCTCCTACCGAGGCAAGACTTGGACGGGATACTGGAGCCTGGTTGCCTCGCTCCAACGAGCACTAGAAGAGGGTAGGTAGAGAAAAAAGCCTTTGGGCAAACAACGAGGCGCTACCTGTAATCACCGCGTCGCCACTTTCTTTTCACACGGCCGTCTCACACAGGATCGTCTTAGTTAATTCGGTATTTTGCTTAAGGTATTCCCATTACCGACCCTCACTTCTGGCAGAGCGAAGAAGAATGCACTCTGGAGTCTTTGCGGCATGTCTTTCGCTCATGCACTGACGAGGAAATCCCGCTACTCGAAGCCCGTGGCGCCTGTTTGCGGCAAGCTGGTCAGGTTCTATATGAAGTAGGTCGAGTCTTCTCTCGCCCCACCAAACCATCCCGTAACGAGTGCGTAAGTGATATGTTACCAACGCGCCAACGCGGCTTCTTGCAGAAGTACAACTGCAGTTTCACGGACCTCATAGAGGCTGCCGACGGCTCGGCCGCCGCATTGGCCAATCTGCTTGCGCGGGATTTCGATTGCTTCAGAGACGAGTTCCGGTTCGAAGGCCGACGGAAGCCCATCCGCTTCCTCAAACGCGCCCAGATCCTAGTCGCAGACCTCTGGGGCTGCTTCAACGGCGAGAGCTATGGCGCCTTCCGAGACATCGACAAAATCACCATGTTTGCCGATTACCGCGTCCCACAGATCCTAGCCACGCTCGGCTGTATTGGATATAGCCCGCCCCTGCAAGCGCTGATAGCAGGGAAAGCAATCATTGCGAGTGGGAGCAAGTATGAGATGCAGATTAGAGGTGAGTCTAGTCTTGATGCCACCACATCCAACTGATTTGTGTGTTGACGATTTGGGAATGTAGCTTGCAGCATCTGGTGCGTCGAACTCATCAGACGTGAAATCAAGCGTAATCACCCAGAGGCCAAGGTCAATGCCATCTTGATAGACTTTTTCTTATATGATACCATGAAGTTGATGGAAGCTGAAGGGAAGGAAACCATGCCGCATCATCGTACGCGGAGTATTTGGTATTGAAGGGTTGGGGTCCCAAGTTCGACCAGACCAGCGGAGCGATTTGAATAGGACATTCATGTTAGGATCACCATACAATGTTCTTTCTCACTTGTAAAACGCCGAGATGAGGGTGATATATAGTCGATAAATACGGCCACTTTCTTCATCATTGAGAATAAAAGCAATTCAACCCTGCAAACTCCAAGCGCCATCGCAGAAATGTATAACAGTCAAGCACCCCTCAAGCAAGATCTCGTCATATGCAACACCGAGTCCCCCGTCATACTTATACAGACATCCCAAACCAGTAGCGTACGTGCACATGATCAACTAGCTCCAACAGCAGTTGAATTGAGGATGTCATCCATATGCGCCCTCTCGATGCCCTTCGTCTCTTTCGTCTCCTCCTGCATAAGAACAGCAAGAACCTCAACAGGCGGGTTGAGACCAAGCCTGTCAGCACGCTGCCAGCGCTTGAGGCGGGTGACGCCGACGCAGGGCTTGTCACATTGGTTAGCATATTTCCTCAGCTATAGACAGGATACATGAGCACACATACCCCGTACTGCGAGCTGACATCCCAATACCGAAGGATCTTCTCAGCCAGGCTCAGGTCTTCTTGATGGAGTCGCTTGGTCCTGCGCTCGCTCTCGACGTTGCGCCAGTACCTGCTGATCTGGCGATCGGTGATCTCGTCGGCGCGCAGCTCCGCTTCCGTCTTTTCCTGCACTGGCTCTACTACCTGTACCTTCTCCTCGACGTCCGCCTCGTCCTTGACGTCGGGCTCGGCGTGGATGACATGTTTCGCGAGAGGGCTCTGCGCAGGCGTGGAGACGAGGTTCTTGGCTGACTTTGGCACCGACTTGGTCACCCGGTGGTTGAAGGACAGTGTGGCTTGCTTCCCCGAGGGCCGACCGCCTCCGCTGGATCGTCTGGTCGCAGGCATTGTAAACGAGATGATTCTCTGTTGGGTGTTGGTATTGATGTTGCAAAAGTGCGATGTTACGACAAGAAAGTGCACACTGTGTTGCAGAGAGGATAAAAATGCTGATGTTCCAATTGAGTTTGTTGAGTGCTTGACAGGCAACTAAGTGTTTTAACCTTCAGCTGGGCATGTAGGCAGGTGCTAGATTTCCAATTAGGAATGACGTGGGGGGTTTCCACTGTCGGGGGAGCGGGCAGGTCCATTGGCGGGGCAACACGAAAGAGATGCGGGCTCACGTGACCTTTGGTTCTAGCCAAGTCTGGTCCTTTGCCTCTCCGAAGCATCTCTTAACACACACACGTACAGTAGACAATTATTAGATTGATATAAAGGAACATAGGCTTCTAAAATATGATTCATCTATAGTTTGCATAAGTGTGTCTATGTAGCTACCTCATGTCCTCATAACGCATTCTCATAACGTCAACTTGCACCGCCTCATGGTACAAAAGATGTTACAATAGGTATGATACAGACCCCTCCAAATCCTCATCTCAACAACCTGGCGGAAAGCCGGCGAATAGTAGACCATTCAAAGCTCCTGTTTTTCTAACGTGAGAGGAACCTGAGTCTTGTTAGGCGACACATGAACTTGCCAGTATTTTCTCCAGTCCCACCACTGCCCTCCTTCCTTCTCATTGTCTCCTTGTCCGGGTTGCCATATACCAAAGCCTTTGCCAGGGTCGTATTCGGGGAACTCAGCTTCCTCGGCGAGGAGATTTCGCTTTTCTCCTTGTTTCAGAAACCAGAGAAAGTCCTCGGACAAGTGGATGTACTGCCTTAAGCCTTCGTAAACGTCGATTTTGGCCCCCGTCGTCCAACTCAGAAGTGTTGGTTCGAGAATGGGCGCATCTGTGACAGAGGGGTGAGAGGTGCCGAGTGAGGTCATAAACCAAGACGGATTTCCGCGTTCATTGTTCTCCTGGACAAGGTTGCGAACAACGTCAAAATGGGCTCGTCCATAAAACACGCTATACTTGCTGCTCCATGAATTACTATGGACAACCAACAGTGGCACTCGCACATCATGGTTCAGTCTGCCGCTTTGTTTTCCGGGGTCTAGGACGATGGCACCAATGAACGGCCTCTCTTTAGTTGGACCACCCTTCAGAGCCTGGAGCGCGCCAGTCGCGCCGAAACTGTGGCCAGCCATGATCATCTCGTCAACATTGAGCCGCCCAGTCCATTCCTCTAGCTCCTTGCCCTCCTTTCTAGAATTCTGTTTGAAGATCTTGTCCCCTTCCCCATTATTGATCTGCTTCAACACCCTAACTACTTCTTCGATTTCAGCTTCACGGAAGTTGAGCTGGATTCGATTGAAGTCGTCGGCTTCTAGCTCTTGGCCGTCTACCGTTTCAACCTCAGAGCTTCTGAAAGTTAATCTCGCCTCATCCAGCTCGCCTTGCCTTTTGATGATCGAGCCAGGGCATGAGCCGTCTCTATGCTCAAGCATGGCGACGATAAAACCACGTGATGCCAGCTCACCAGCGTAGTGCGTGTAGTCAGTCCTGCTAGAAGCCATGCCGTGAGAGAAGACAACGACGGGGTGCCCATATGTTTCTATAGATGCCACTTTCTCCAACTCTTGACTCTGGCGGGTGTCCGGATGGCTTGCTACTGGAGGAGCTAGCTCAGCTAGTGGCGTATCGACCTTGGCCGGAATCTTAATCCCACCAGCAACGGTGCGAAGTGCGCCAGTGAAGACCGCATTGGTAAGGCAGTTACTGATATGCGCGAACTTGGCATAACCCTTCGCAGTCACCGAGATTGGCTTTGATATCCAATGGTGCTTCTTTTTTAGGCTCTTTCCATGGACGGCCGGGTAATACAGAGTGAACAAGGCTGTCTGTAGCTCAAACGCATTCTCGTGTGAATTCTTGAACTGGGCCGTGTCTACAACACGCGGCGGTGACACGGGAGATTCGATGTCGATGCTCCCGACTGGGTACGGCCCGCTGTACATTGGCAAAGGGCTCGCGAAAAGAGGTAAGGAAAAGAGATAACAGTATAAGACGTAGGACACGACAAGGACAGAAAGAACGTATCGCCAAGTCAGTCTAGGTTGTAGCACGGATGGAATTCTGCGACGCATGGGTAACACACCACTTGCGAATGGAGCTTCTGGGAATGGACGCATTATGAGCTGAGAAGGTCTGAATATTTCATTATTTCTATTAGCTGTTTGTGAAGAAATCAGTTGTTTCCTGATAAATCCGGCTTGTGTAAGATGTAGGTTTCGTTCGAGGCTTCTGGCAGCTGACAGCTATGACGTAATGGTGTCCATATCCACTTTTAGCAGCCTCAGCAGTCTTTGTTGCTGGATGTGCCTGTAGCCACAACGTCATCTTCCAGCCTCGGAATCAAAATAGAACCAGTTCGAGTGTAGGTACTTACAGTAGTAGGTAAGCACCTAAATTCAATCTCAATGTACAACATTTGAATATTGTAGGTATCCGACATTTCCATACTGTATGGATACATAGGTACTTACTAATCTTCAATCATGCTATTCGTTGACGTCTTCAATAGATCATCTACTCAGGTTCAGTTACAATGTCACCTATTCAGTTCAAAGCGAAGAAACTGACGATCCAATTTGGCATTCAGTAGCATATAGTCTAAATGGTTTCCCAGCACAAAGTACAGACTATTTCGTGGCATCCGCCAAGACAGCCTCAACCTCAGCATCGGTAAACTGCTTAAGACCCAACAGCTCATTGTCCAGCTTCTGAAAGTGGCTGCCGTGCCCCTCGCCAAAAATCGACCCAATAATCATGGGGATGGCGAACTTGTGGGGATCTGGGTTCTCCTTCTTCAGCTCGGCGAAAGCGGCCGGGAGCACCTCGTTCGCGACCGACACTTCCTTCGCCTGCCAAGCTGTCCCCGTAACCTTCTCGGCGATGGTTCTAATTTGCTTCTGGGTGAGGGCTACATCTTGAACGTAGACTGCTCGGTTCTTGGTCTCCTCGGGGTTCTTCAACACGCCTACAACGGCCTTGCCAACGCTCTCGAGGGTCGTGGCGCTGAAATAACGCTCGCCACCGTCGTAAAGCGCGATGCTCTTCTCCCCGATGTTGAGGATGAGACCAGCTTTCAGGCACCAGTCGAAGAATGGTCCGGTGATCACCGACGTATAAGATATTTTTCCATTCGCCGCCTCTTTGGCTAGCGCCTTGTGAATGGCGACTTTGTCCGCGAAGACAGGCAAAGCAGCGTTTTTGGCGTTCGTTGTATCAGACCCGAATTCAGAAGGGAGGAAACGTTTGACGTTAGCCTTCACAGCAGCCTCGACTAGGTTAAGCTGCTTCGAGAGACCTGCAACTCCGAGAGTAGAGATAACAGCGTCTTGACCCTGAAGAGCAGCCGTGAGGGCCTCGACGGAATCGTAATCGACCGACTTGACTGTGACAGATGCTGGAAGTTCGTGTGTGCTGCCTTGCCTAGTGAAGACTGTGACTTTAAATCCAGCTTTAATCAATTGTTCTAGAATAGCAGGGCCCAGATTGCCAGTTGCGCCAGCAAGGACGACGTTCGTTATAGCAGTCATGTTGATCGAGTTTCAAACAGGTTAAGACCTTAAAATATGTAAGAGTGGTAGGATAGATGATTAGATGGAATCTGTGTTAAAACTCGTCTTGTTGTATGATGGATTGCTTCTCTCTATTATCATCGGAGGCATAACTACTCTTTTATGGAAGAACCTACCCCTCATAACTTCTAATATCGCCATAGTTTGCTTACCGATACAATGGAATTCTTCTATGATATTTTTAATCCGATGTTTCATATAACTATTGCGCCATTGCACTCGTCCCATTCGTTATGCCACACATATACGCCATATGTGTTATCCCACACATCATGGATATACTACCATCCCACACGCCTATGTTAACCCACATGCCCGTGTGGGAGATGTTCCCATTTCCTATTTAGGTAAGCAGTTGAATATCGGCCAATTTAGCCGCCCTCCCTCACTCCGCCCTTGTTCCTAGGCGTTTTGTTATTTACGCCCGGTATCCTGCAGAATAGGTAAAATGTTGATTGCGTGATGTGTCTGACCAATTTCGACTCTTTACTTGTATCACGTAATCCGGGGAGTGTATCAGGGCTGAGACATATTTGCTGGATGTATGCGTTGAGGTAAAATGTATTGTCCAGTAACAGGTAATAGAGAGAGGTATTAGCGGTCTATATTGGATGTATGCATACTTCGTACTACTAATTACCTACATCATCCCTACCTTAGGAGATAATTACCCAAGGTAACATATTTATTAATCCCTATACGCAACTTGTACCTGAAAGAAATTAGAACAGGTCCATCCCACATGGCCGTTGCAGTTAGCACTCGGCTAAACCGGATAGGGAATACCTCCATTGTTCTCCTGTGGGATGTTGTGTAAGCATACAGTACACCACTCTCGACTTCAATGCTTGTCTTGCTAGCAACTTGTAGGAAAGTCTAGCGTTAGTGCTCTCTTTAGTGGTGACTACGCGCTATTGGTTCATTCTAAGTTAGAATGTGATATTTGTGTCGTTTCTTTTCATTAATATCCTTTTCAGTTGAGTCTTGCCCGTACTTACTTAACCTACGGTACTTATCTGCATGATCCCTGTATCCCACATTACCAACCTCGAGGCGAATAGGTGGGATTCCGATCTCATACGAGGAGAGACAATACAATGAGCCAGTCTAATGCGACATCGCTTCATGCTCCAGCTGAGTCTTCGACAGCCCCAAAGGTATTTGAGTGTGCCATTCCAGGCTGTAAAAAGGTATTTAGACGAAAGGAGCATTTGACAAGACATCGTAAGTCCCACGACACTCAACTACAGTATGTGTGCCACATATGTGGTAGACGGTACGGGCGAAGGTAAGTAAATCATGTATCAGGCCTGAATAGCAGTAGCACAATGCGAGTACATTTAAACGCTAATATGTTGTAGCGATGTTCTTAAGCGACACATAGAGTTCCACCCTCAGTATTACAAGTCAAAGCGCCACTTCGTCGCTTGCACCCGCTGTCGGGAGAGCAAGACGAAATGTGACGATGAAAACCCATGCGGACCTTGCCGCCACAGGGCGCTACCTTGTGTTCGAGCGAATACTGGCGCAGCAATGTAGACACAAATGACACGGCTCCAGAGTCAACTCCCAGCCTTTCGAGCCCGCCCTCGAGCTCAACAAATGCCCCTGAAGAGCCAAGGCTCAGGGAATACATTGCTGAAAACCACGCTACCATGGGTAGGCGTCTTCCTGTTTACTTCGCAGGAATTCACCCTACTTGGCCTATACTCCAACCGTCTATGGCCACTAGGTGCGGACACCCAGACCTCTTGGTAGCATCGATCATGATGCTTGCCAGTTGGCTTGAAGGGGATTCGGAACATCTAACGTTGTTTCCTTTGGCGTACGATGAAATTATAGAAGGACAGCTTGTACGGCATACTCTGTGAGGTCGTCGTCTATGCATGGGTGACTGATTCATCTCAGGGTCCAAACCCGTCGCTACCCATATTACAAGGAATGGCTTTGTGCGTCCTCTATAGCATATGCTGTCTTGTAAGTCACCATTGTTTTGAGTCAGACTTCGGAAACATTGCTGATACTCGACTAGGCTAAGGAGGGCATGGCTCTCAAAGCTCTAAGAATTCATAATATTCTAGTTACTGCATGCAGGTTTGCTGGTATCTTCGTCTCACAGCGAGGGATATTATTTACACCGATCCATATTTCTGATGAGGAAGAGCATGAGGAGGCACAACATAGGTGAGACATCAGCGTGTATAGCAACAATTCCTCAAGCTGACGTCTCTTAGGCTTGCATTCGCCGTACTACGTCTCGATGCGTACCTAACCGCATTAATAGACTTCCCGCCCTTAATCCGGTCTCAAGAGCTTTCCATGCCTCTTTCTGAATCCACATGTTGGGTCAATGTAGCCAGCGAGGACGAACGACGCAATTTATTGGACTCCGAGCCTATGATGCGGAAGAAAACATCGTTCAGCTTCCGGGTACACGATCTATTCGGCGCTCCACGTCAGAATGCTCTAGCTTCACCTTGGACTGAGATGGATTACCATTTCATCCTGTGCGCTATTCAGTCTGGCGCTTGGGAGGCCTATCACCAGGCGCTTCGCACAGTTCCGGATGATATACACTCAAGGACCCATCCTCAGGATCTCCGTAAGATCTGGCGGGAGTATCTCACGACTTGGATGTCTGGCTTAGAAAATGATTGCCAGGTTAGTACCGTGCCATAGCATTGCCCTTTACCATCGTACCACGTGCTGCGGTCAATTATACTAATTATATATAGTGAGTATACATTCATCTCGTACCTAGGGCTTCTAAATACGACGAGTGCTTGTGAAAACTATGATGAATAATTAACCCTGACACCACATAGGCTTCGTCGAGACTACTTCTCCAAATCTCGCGGGGACGATATGTCCCCACAAACCTTGCTTCTATGGCACATGACGGCTCTCAAGCTGCAAGGACCTACGGACCTCTGGGAGCTTCAGGAGCGCTACTACAAGCTCCGCCCGGGCGATACTTATTACAAGCAGAATTCGCACCCGTCGATCCGGCCCTGGCAACTCTCGAGGATCG
Source organism: Xylaria polymorpha (assembly GCA_003426235.1). NCBI lineage: Eukaryota > Fungi > Ascomycota > Sordariomycetes > Xylariales > Xylariaceae > Xylaria > Xylaria polymorpha. The sequence continues at coordinate 57,136 of NQIM01000254.1, forward strand.
CCCGGGTGGCGGTGTGGCACAGCGCGCAAATATCACGGATCGTTTCCAGCGAGCTCGCACTCGAGAACGCGGCCACCCGTCTGCGTCTCAACCCTTTGCTTACCCCCGCACTCCTGATGGCCGCAACCGTCGCGCTGGGATATACATATCACACGCGTATCTGTCCGCGTTGTACCGGGAGCGGTCCCATAGACCTTGTCAATGTGTTCACGGCGCCCAAGGAGTGCGAGCGTCTGGAAAAGTGGCTGGAGGAGGGCGTGGGCCTGTCCAACTGGGGCGTCAACATTTTCTCTGCTCTCCCTGTGTGCCAGTGCAGCGTGGTCAAAATGTCCAAGTGGTTCCGTGAGTTGCTTGTTCGAGATGAGCAGGCTGACGCTGCCTTAGTACTGTTTCTGAATGAGCTTAAGGATGGTTTATGGTGAAAGTCGCCTCCACGATGTAGGTGTATTATGTTTTGGGACGAGAATTTGTCAACGTAGAACCCTTATGTAGTACCGATCTATTTGTAACATAGTTATACGTTCGTCAATCTTTCGGTGAGGTACCACTCTACTACTATTGGTGTCAGCGGAGGCAACTACTGCGAAAGCGTTGTAGTCCCAACTATGAAGGTCCATTAGCCAAATTCACCGCCGTTATATTACAGTTGATAGTCACAGATCAAGCTAACTAAACGTTATAGATCGGAGAATATCAGTCTTGTAGCTCAATCACTGTATGTACAGCTTCTGTGTGGTTCGACCCCCTGCATCGCCCTGTATATTTAATAGATCCCTGCCAGAAGATCTTCTATAACATCTTTCACCTACGTAGAACATTCACTGCTTTTTTAGGCGCTACCGGGGCGCTGAGCTGAGTGTACGTACTGTAGTAGGTAGTCCTATGTCAACGCGGAGGCTTTGTCCGGTGCGTTAAGGCTTACGATACTCTACGTCTTCACACAAGCCTCGTCAACTCCGTTTCGATT
>NQIM01000255.1:0-57897 GCA_003426235.1 Xylaria polymorpha
AAATAAAAATAAACCGTTTTAAATAATTTTTAAAGCTTTTAAATATTTAAAAACGCTATTTAAAAGCTAATATATTAGCTTATATTAATAAAATAGTATAAAAAAGCTATAGGTTTATTTTTATATATAAATTATACTAAATTTTAAAAAATCGGTTAGCTATTTTAATTTATCGCTAAAAGTACTAAAAAAAATAAAAGCACCGATCCCCCTAGATTTAACCCCTAACTGGACAATATAAATTTATACAGATAATGCGGTACCTAACTATAGCTACCTTAGGTACCTAGGTATGTCATTCAGTGCCTTCAAAAAGCACGTCGCCTCCGTCATGCAGCCGTAGGGCAAATGGCCATAACGCACAACAAGCCTCTACCTATGATCATGAGAAGCGGGGAATTATAGGAGTATATACAGTAGAACACGAATAAGGAATAAGGTACCGGTAGCATTAGGTAGGAGGGTAGTAAGAAGAGATACCTACATATATCATATATCGGTAGTACTTCGTCCACCACTTACAACCACGTAGGCCTGATAAGAACACTAACCCGTCCTGAACCAGCCGTGCCAGTATGGTGTACCAGCACAGTGCATCGGTGAACTTAGGCTTTTTTGGGGCAGCCCTTTTCTCCACAAAGTATGAACAACCACCAATCAGGACACCCAGAGCTATCCTCTCAACCCCGTCAGCTCAACAAGTCACTCCGGGAGTCACACTGTATCAACCACATCGAGGCCGGACTGCACCTCCAGAGAGCAGAGACCGGCCGGACCCTCGACATTTTTTTTTTTTGCTCACCTCATAATAACACCGAGCCCAGCGATCCTTACCAGGGCATCACCACCACCTCCTCCTCCTCCTCCTCCTCCTCTCACTCATCCCCCCCCCAAACCTCACAACCGCCGACAAGCTCCCTCCTCTGTGCAATTGACCCGGTCAGCAATTCGCCAGTGCCGACTCGACGACGTGTTCTGTGCCATAGTCCGGATCTACGTGGTTGTCTATCCCCTGTTCCTGTTGACCTTTGCATACCTTGCATATCTTCGATTGCGGCCAGGTAGCTGTCGGTTCAACTGAGTCTTTTTTCCTTTCTCTGTCCGTCCGATCTTGTCCGCCGGGCCTTTCCTCTCTCTTATATCGTAGCATATCGCATCGCATCATATCATATCCACCATGTACGGCGCTGTATTAAGAAGGCAAGGCCTGTTGCGGGCAGCGGCCCTCCGCTCCGGCTTCGCCAGATACTATGCCTCTTTCCCGCCGCACACCGTCATTAAGATGCCGGCTCTGTCGCCTACCATGACCGCCGGGAATATCGGTGTCTGGCAAAAGAAGGCCGGTGACTCCATTGCTCCCGGTGACGTCTTAGTCGAGATCGAGACCGACAAAGCGCAGATGGACTTTGAGTTCCAGGAGGAGGGTATCATCGCCAAGGTCCTCAAGGAAGCTGGTGAGAAGGATGTTCCCGTTGGAAATGTGTGTAGTCGCCTACTGAGCTCCTTGCCGTGTCGTCATTGCCATCGTTACTGCCCTACTAACTGTATTCCAAGCCTATTGCTGTCCTAGTCGAGGAGGGCACCGACATCTCCGCCTTCGAATCCTTTAGCCTGTCTGATGCCGGTGGTAATGCTGCTGTACCCGCTGCCAAAGAAGAGAAGAAGTCAGACGAGTCCACCGCCGCATCTGCCCCCGCCCCGACTTCTGCTCCCGAGCCCACCGAGTATGCCTCGGAAGGTAGAATCCAGACCGCCCTGGACCGTGAGCCCAACATCAGCGCCGCGGCTAAGCGATTAGCACGAGAGAACGGAGTCAGCGTTGCCAGCTTGAAGGGCACCGGTCCCGGCGGCCGCATCACCGAGGAGGACGTGAAGAAGGCTACCGCTGCTCCTACCGCCGTCTCTGCTGCCGCGTCTTACACAGACACCCCCCTTGACTAACATGCGCAAGACAATCGCCAAGCGCCTGCAAGAGTCCACCCAGAACAACCCGCACTTTTTCGTCACCAGCAAGATCTCGGCTACCAAGCTCCTGAAGCTGCGCCAAGCTCTGAACAGCTCAGCAGAGGGCAAGTACAAGCTCTCCGTCAACGACTTCCTGATCAAGGCTATCGCTGTCGCCTCCAAGAAGGTGCCCGTTGTCAACTCGTCTTGGCAAGGTGACTCGATTCGCCAATACAACAACGTCGATGTCTCGGTTGCCGTTGCCACCCCCACTGGTCTGATCACTCCCATCGTCACAAACGTTGAGGGCCGTGGTCTTGAGTCCATCTCTGCTACAGTCAAGGAGCTCGCCAAGAAGGCGCGCGACAACAAGCTCAAGCCGGAGGAGTACCAGGGCGGTACCATCTCCATCTCCAACATGGGCATGAACTCGGCGGTTGACCACTTCACTGCCATTATCAACCCACCCCAGGCCGCCATCCTGGCTGTCGGTACCACAAAGAAGGTCCCCGTTGCCGCCGAGACCGAGGAGGGCGTTTCGATTGAGTGGGATGACCAGATTACCGTTACCGCCAGCTTCGATCACCGGGTTGTCGATGGTGCCGTGGGTGGTGAGTGGATCAAGGAGTTTAAGAAGGTTATCGAGAACCCTCTTGAGCTACTCCTATAACGAGTCGAAGTGGGGGAAAATACCATAAGGGGGGCGTCTGGGCATGATTGTTTGATAGAGAAAGATTGGGGCCTTTTTGTAGCGCTATGCCACGAATTCCTGTAATAATACTTTTTTATTTACCACGCCGAAACTACCTACTACTTACTTGAATACGTGGCCAAGAGGGACGATATAGCTATAACTGACGGGGGCATAGCCACGTTTGGTGTGTTAAATGTAGACAGATGTTATATAATCGACAGACAGACACCATGCTTCAGCTTCGACCATCTCATGAAGCTCTGCATTATGATTACTAGTTTTCCTTGCCATATAGGCTGGAGGGGGGTTATTCGACGTTGTATATCTCCTCGCACCAAGCTTCTCATCTACCGACTTAGTTTTTTCTTTCATGTTTTCCTACCTACATCAATCACCCCTCCTCATCCTTCGTCTTCATCCGTCCCATTCCCATTAGAAGACTCCAGACTGACTCAAATCCGAAGATGATAATTCATCATCATCATCATCATCAACACCATCATCATCTCCATGTTCGTCTTCAGGAGGAGGCAACGGCAACTGCCTCCTTAACCCGGCCAGCACGCTCTCGAGCCCGGCCTTGAGATGCGGACTCCGCACTTGCGCGGCCTGCTGCTGCGCCTCGAGCTGCGCAATCTTCTCCCGCAGCTCGCTTACGCGGCTATCTGCGCCGGATCTTCATGTTCATCATTGTCGTCGTCGTCTTCTTCTTCGTCCCCGAGTGTGGGAGATGGGGAGCCAGGTATTGCTGCCGGGATAGAATCCTCCCCAAAGGCGCGCGCGAAGGCGGTCGCAGTCGCCCGGTCCTTGATCGCGAAGACTACCTCGGAGATGTATGCGCCCCAGGGGTCTTTTTTCTTTCTCCTTTTCCTTGTTTCGGTATCTTTTTTTTGTCTTTGGCTTTCCCGTTGTCTTTATCTTTGCCATTGGTACTACTTGAATGTTGTTGTTGTTGTTGTTGTTGTTGTTGTTGAGCTGAGACATCATGCTCGCTAGTTTGACGGTGATGGTGCTGGTGGTGGTGGTGGTGGTGCTGGTGCTGGTGCTGGTTCCCCTCTGACACCCCCAATACCCGCCTCCACGCCGCCGCGATCTCAGATACGGGATTCCCCTCGTGCGCGCCGCAGCCCCAGGCGCCGAGGACCACGGCCCCGCAACCCCGGGCCGCGAAGACGCGCAGCACGGCGCGCATCTTGCGCTCCGCGAGCTCGCGGTCCGATGCCAGGGCGTACCCCGTTTCATTTTCGGCCGAGGAGGCGGTAGTAGTCTCTGGAAGCCGAAGCATGGCGGCGGTCGCGACATCGACGAACCACCTGTCGTTTTTGGCGAGGATGTCTTCTTCTTCTTCTTCTTCTCTGCTATCGACTTCTGCGGTTATGCTTCCCACACCACCTTCACTGATTCTCCCCCCTGTACCATCACCGCTCCGTTTTGCGGGGGAAGAAGAAGAAGAAGTGGTGCGCCGGAAAACAAGTACGTCGGGCGTGTACACGACGCCCAGCTCAGGCAGACGGTAGAACTCGTCCCGCAGAGCCGGCAGCAGCGTCGTGCGCAAGCACAGAGACGCCTCGGTGCCTGTCGCGCCGTTTAAAAATCCCCCTCCCGCCGCGAGGGGCGAGGCCATGTTTAGGACTCCGACCTTTTTATTATGTCGTCTGTGCCCGGGGCCGTCTGCGCCGACGCTTCCCTTGCGCTCTTGCTTCGATGGCGATGGGCTGCGGGAGAGGAGCATCTGCGCCGCTGTTAGAGCGTCGCCTACGCAGAGCGTAATGCGCGGAGGACCGTGGCTCTCGCTCGGCACACCTTTCTCTTCCTGTGGCAACAATTGCTCGTCGCCGTGATGACCTTTCTTCCTCTTCTTCTTCTTCTTCCGCTGTCCCGGGGCTACGTCGTCTATTACCCCGCCATCGATCGATGCTTTGTCTTTTTCCTTGCTGGAAGTGGGTGAGGATAGCGCCGGGGGATCTATGATGAGCTCCGATTGCTCGATCCCGCGCCGCGCGCGCGGATGCGCTGAGAGCATTGCTGGGATCACCTTGTTGAGGGTCGCGCGGGCGCGCTTTGCGCGTGCGTCGCGGCGGAAGGCGGCCGGGGGCTTGACTATGGTTGGTTCTGTGCGGCCCATTTTGTTTCTCTGCTTAAATTTTTTCTTTCTTTTTTTTTTTTCTTGAAGGGCGTTTATCTCTTGGGGTACATACACTCTGTCTTCCTGGTACACAGACGAAGTTGTATTGACGGTAGGTAGAGGTTACAGTACAATATGGAATCCTGGAAGTAGCCAGTAAGTGGCCCGTACGGAGTGCACCTTCTATCTTCCAGCTACAGTACTATTCCCTCGGAAAATAAAATGCGGTCAAATGATGCGTTTGCGAACCTTGATGGACACATGTGCACCGAGGCGGTGTTCTGTGGACACTGCGCATGAGTATATCGCACTCCACATTTGAGACCGATTATCCTCGACATCATGGCTTCAACCGGTTTAATTGTGCCCTTTTTATTATCAATATAGCTCCCTCTACATCTATTTTTCTACTATGCTATAGGTATATACAGACATCTATATTTCAGTCTTACTTAAGAACTTAGTGATTACGAAATTCATCTTGAGGGCGTGCAAGCTTTTGGATATACAAATGAGAGGATAGTAAAGATAAGGAACCACGCGCCTTGTGTAATTCCTACAGCTGTTATAAAATATTCTATAACTACGATTTTTAAATGCCTGATATTGGTCGAGATCTAGGCTAGGATTGTATGTTGTTATGATAAGGTACCGCTTTCCATAGAACAACGCATCATCTATTGTATTAACAGAAACCGTCATTTTTTATCGTCGTCTTTTGACTTTCATTTGTCCCAACTCCATATATAATGCCACAAGAAGACTGTCATCTAACTATATTGATACGTACGTAGGTATGTATATATGTAAAGTAAAACATGGTAAACTACATCTCTTCTAACTCACTTCACTTTCTTTCTATACCTCGGACAGCCCCTTGACAACCCCATCGTACATCTCTTCGGCGTTCTTCTCCGTGTCGAAATCGAAGATCCAGTCCTGCCGGGGGAACTGGATAATCTCGGGGTTTTCCTTGACCTTCCCCCAGTCCGTCTTGTGCCACATGTCTCGGGTAGACTCCCCCGTCTTCTGCGTCGCGCGCACGCGCTCGTACCGGATCTTCTCGTGGGCTCGCACCGATACCGGCACCTTCCCCTTCCCCCCTCGCCGTAGACAGACGGCGATGCAAACTGTAAATATTTTTGATTAGTGACTGATTCTTCTGCTGAGACTGGGAAATGCGAGGATACGCATAAATGGGCGACTCTATCATTTAGAGCTTGTTGCGGAGTAGATCACGTTAGGCTGAGAAAAAACAAAAAAAAAAGCCTGGCTTAACTTACCACCGTCCTCGAGAGCCTGCGTAGCACTAGAGAACTCGGAGTCAGTTATTGCGGTTTCAAGCATGCTTTTTGAGGAGTTCAGAAGCTTCTGGACATTATCTTGGCCCAGAAAGGAGGTCGTGTGCTCCAGAAGCTTTTCCAAAATAAGAAGAAAATGACTCCGAGAATTGCGTACCCTTGGGCGCTCGTTGGCAAGAATGGGTGTGCAGAATCACCGAGCAAAAGTATCCTTGCCTTGGGACTCACCCACGTGGGCAGGGGGTCCCGGTACACCAACTTCCAATCCACCAGCATCTCCTCGGGCGTCTTTGACACGATCCGGGCACACATCGGGTCCCAGTCCTTGATCGACTCCTTCACCTCGGAGAGCTTGCCGGGGAAGCTCCATGATTCGTCGATGTCGTGCTCGTCGGGGTGCGTGAGGACCCAGCAGCAATCGGAACCGTTCTTGATTGTACTAAAGACTTGCAGTGTCCCAGGGTTGGGTTAGCGCTTCCCTTTGGCTGGCGCAATTCTGGTCTTAACGACACGAGACGGTCGGTGATTTTGGTACTCACGGAAATGCATGTCTGGCCCAATCCAGCCGTTGAATGTGTCGCCATTCTCGCAGAACTGTGCCGTTAATGGATCTGCTATCATGTCTTTGTTTGGAAACCTGTCAATTTCAGTTGTAGTTCTACCTCTAGATAGTGAATTTCTGTTGGAAAGGAGAGCAGAGCAGAGACTCACCACGCCCGCCACACCGCGTATCCGCTACTTTTGGGCTTGTCTTCGTAACCCAAGACTGTCTTTCTGGCTTTAGATCGAACACCGTCCGCGGCGATGACTATATCGGCCGATATCTTTGGAGTTCTCAGTTCATCGTCTACTTTCCATGGGGACGCTAGAGGGCAATTGACTACTCGGGCACCTACCTTGGTGCCAGTCTCGAGCACGATTCCCGACTCGTTCTCATCTTCGAAATACGTGCTGATCTTATTTCCTAGATGGACTGCGGCATGTCGAATTAATACTTTTCTTTCCGGCATGGGGTGCCCATACCCCGCTGAGGCCTCGAAGATACGACGTGCTACTCACTCGGTATACCGAGGTCATCTCTGGCGTAGTTGAACACCACTTCGTGTAATTCACCCCTATGACCGTTGAAGTTGGGCGCTTCTACCGAATATTCCGGTGTCGGCTGGTTGATGACTATCTCGCCGGTGTCGTACTTGTGGATGTTGAAACCGTATTTCCTTAAATCGATCTATGCAGCTAACTATGAGTGATTGATTGATTCCCTGCTGAACCAATACAGGATCGAGTCTCGAAATTACATACGCTGAGCGGTCGCATACGGCGAACAATCTCACCACCGGCCCATCGGTAGAAGATGCGTCCGGCATTAGGCCCGAACGAGATGATGTCGCCCAGTTGTTTTAACTCCGGAAACGCCTCGTAGATCTCGACGTCGTGGCCTTGACGATGACATTCTATCGCAGCACCTAAGCCGCCGAATCCTAGATGCGCCCGTTAGCTTGTAAACCAGGCGCACGTATTCTCGGTAGTGCACGTAAGGCGTACCGGCACCAACAACAATCACCTTGATCCCCGTGGGAGGATGCGAAGCCGTGCCATTGGTTCTATTGCCGTTGGTGGCCATGGTGTAAGCGAGGATCTTTGAGTTCTCTTATAACGCGATTACAGTATGAGACTGCCGGCACAAACATGAGGTGGCGGTTTTAAATATGGCGATGACACGCTGTGCGATCTCATGCGGGGAGACGCGGGGTTTGCGTCGTGGACGACGGCAGTGCCCCCCGAATCCTGGTTGGGGATTTATTATAACATCCAAGAAATCGTGGGAATTCGAATATACCCTCGGCTTCTTTTTTCTGCTGGGGCGGAACCTGACACCCGACACAATGGATCCTGTCATCTTAGCCTATATAGACAATGCCGATCCATGTTGCATTAGATTATCCCGCGTATCTTGCGTGCCTAATCTAGTCCGTGGTAACCCTGTTGGACTGAGCCCAAGACGAAAAGTAGAGTAGATAATCGTACGTTGAGTCAGGTCATGCTAATCTGAGATTCACATCTAAACACTTCACTGCTCAAGTCTATATTGACATCATGACGTCTAACTCAGACTGGGGTCAGAAAACATCTGCCTTGAGTGTCGCTGCTGAATATGCGGACAGAATCAAGGGCCGGAACAGTATGTGACAGCACCTCGCTATACGTGAGCCTCGGTGTTAACACATCCATGGAGTCATCGTCACAGGAATTGCGCCGCAAAGCGTCGGTGAGGGGACCGCGATCGCATTTGCATCCCAGGAACCGGCGAACTTGATATTGATATCGAGGACCAAAGACAAGCTAGAGGCCGTTACAAATGTCATTCGGGCGTCATATCCCGGCATTAATGTACGAACAATCATCATGGACCTGTCGTCTCAGGATTCGATACGAAAAGCCGCAGCAGAAGTCTCGGCCATCATCTCCACACTTGACCTACTCATCAACAACGCTGGTTGCACACAAGGGCGGCGAAAATGGACAGCAGAGGGGATAGAGATGCAGTTCGGCGTGAACCACATCGGGACCTTTCTCCTCACGAAACTCCTATTCCCACTACTGAGAGCTGCAGCGAAGCAATCGTCCTTTCCAGGGGCAACGCGGGTCGTAAACCTATCCAGCCACGGCCACATGCTCTCCCCGATCCGCTTCCACGACTATAACATGGAGAATAATAAAGAGATCCCCCCCGAGGAACGCCCCAGACCCGCCATGCCGCCGGCCTTCGCGAAGGCCTCGGAGGACGGATACTTGTCCATTATCGCCTATTCGCAGAGCAAGACTGCTAATATCCTCTTCACTCTGTATTTGCAGGACTACGCGGGGGCTTCAGGGATCATGTCGTACGCCCTACATCCGGGGGGTATGTATTTCCGCAATATATGTACATACCCCACACTGAGAAATACAGTTAGCTAATGAGTAGATGTTGGCTTTTATAGGTGTTGTGAGCCATCTTGGGAGAGAGCTTGACCAAGATGTCGCCGATGCAATAGCGGCAACCTCCAAGTACTGGAAGAATAGCGACGAAGGTGCCTCGACAAGCCTCGTCGCTGCCTTGGACCCGTCGCTTGATGGTGAGTTGGTATCGATGTCCCCCGACGCTGGCAGGCGAACTTGCTGATTGGATGGTCGTTCTTCATCGCAGAATGCCGTGGGTTGTATTTGTCGGACTGCCAGTTTTTCCCCTGTGCTGATCATGCCAAGGACCCCGATGTGGCTCGACGGCTCTGGGGATTGAGCGAAGAGCTTACTGGAGGAAGATTTATTGTTGATTGAGATACTGTGTAGAGACAAGGGAAGCATCATGAATATAGACAGAGGCTACATGCTTACCTAAGGTTAGAGTGTCTTTAACCCCTCAGCGGAGTAATATAGTCAATCAATACCTAGTGATACGGAAGTGTGAGACAAAACGCCACTGTATATGTACTTAGTAGATAGGTCTCACCGACGAAGGTGTTAGGGACTCGTGGTATGACGATAGGCTAAGACATACATATAACATCTGCACTTTGGGTTATGTACCTGAATATAAGATACGTCTTAACCATCAGGGAACATTCTAATCCGCGTCAGAGTAGCTACCCTAGGAACATGCCTGGATAGGCTAGTAAACATAATTTTCACGGAAAGCTTTCTGTTTCCGGAATCATGTCTCGGGAACTAACACAAGATTTGAGAGTGAAACCCTTTGTGAAGCCATCCGTGCCTCTTACCCCGCCGTTTGCAACTCATCTTTGTGCATCGTGTGTTGACAGAACGGTGCTTCAGCTCTCTCCAATGCTCTCTTGATTAGGGGTCTACCTCAGTTACACGGCGCCTACGATCCGATTGGACCTATTCCGATCGCGCCAAGATGAGTAGTAAACGTCGTCTTCTTAATCACCCGGCGTCACCTTGGGCGGAACGATACGGCCTCCCGGAGAAATACAATATTCCCTTGGTACAAGACGATCCCCTAGTACATTCCGGCTCGCGCCGATACTTCCAAAGTACGTTCGTTACCTTTGCAGATTTCCCCCGAATTATCAAGAAAGAAAAAAACCACTAATTCTAAAGATAGCCTCCCTCCGCGATATTACGACAAAGTACCCCGAGACGAAGAGTTCGAGATAGCCAATACGGATGGAGAAATCGACAGTATCCTAGTGACAGAGGAGTGCCAGCGTATACAGTGGCAAGGTATCGCGTCGTGGCAGCTCCCGGCCTTCAATGCGACCCTCTCATGGGACGGTTGCCCCAGTGTGCTAGGCGGGCATCGGCCGGGCGACGCCTACCGATACCACGACCTGCTCAAACAATACGACGCGGAGAAGATTGATGTCGACGAGGATTCTTGGTTTCCGTTCTTCCGCGTCGATCGGTGGTATGACGTCGAGCTTGAGGGCAGTGGGGATATTATCGAGGAGGAGGATGGATCAACATGGAATATCACCACATGGAGCGTCGACGACGACCGCGTCTGGCGTCACCTGCGGTTCACTATCGAGATCGCGAACCGAATATTACTCGCCATGATTAGAGACAATAATGAATGGTGAGTAGGATCTGCCGTCTTGAACCTAGGCAAATCTTCTTCTTCCCACCACCAACATCGACGAGACTAAGTTTGCGACTATTACGTACAGGCTCGAGATGCTGCTATACGGCCGCATCCAGCTATGGTACGAGCTCTTTGGCGACGTAATGGATGCGAAATTGCACGAGGAGCGGGATGAGGACAAGAGGATCATCGTGCCACTATCCGAGGATCAGAAGGTATCCGAGGAGAGGGGAAAGACCCTTCCGACTGTCAAAGCCGAGCCAGACCCGGAGAAACGCACCGAGTTCATCAATCACCTCCTGCGGAACTTGACTTGGACTTTCCTACCCTCCGACATCTCAGTCCGCGGACTGACAGTGGCGGTAGGTTGGCAGAAGGCCTTTCACCAGGTGACGTGCAGGCTAAACGTGAACACCCTGGTATTACTCTGTGGAGGGACGATTAGCGTGGCTGAGAGATGCATACTAAATACGAGGATTGCTATAACGGTAAGTCTGATGTGGCCGCTGAAAGTGGCGTGTTGCTGACGCCGGAGGGTGATTCCTTTTTTTAGATTTTACGTAGGTTTTTCGAGTTATTCATGTTCTGTCCATATATCAGATGTGGCGTTGTCAGGGAAAAGGGGAGGAGGCGATGGGATAGGGGAAATATTGCTTGCATATGGCTTCGACCTCGGTGTGCTAACAATGAACTTCCCGCAAAGACGAGTTAATGCACGCCATATACAAGAACCGGCTCGATGAGCGAGATAATTTGAGCGACGAGGTTATCAAAGAATTAAACGACAGGAAGATTTCAGTCAGCGACAGGAGAAGAGAGCCGGTAAGTGCGTCCGCGGCATGGCATGGTATGACCGCCGTCCATCTGCACCGGAAAATTTACTCAATAACACGCACCTAGTTTGTGAACCATGAGCCGATTTGCGAGCTCGGTCGGTCGTTCGAAGCGAGTGTTTTTGGCGGGACACCAGTTGAGTGAACTTCCGTTCTTTTGTTTGTTGGGTTAAATCTCTGAAGATTGTTTCTTAAAAAAAAAACCTTAAAAAATCGTTGAATAAGCTCATATTGAACGGAAGACAGCGGGATTCAAAACCCGTAACTGACTAGCCTGCGAAAACAGATGGACCGCCCCCTCATGCACATACAGACAAGTCGACACATCGCGGCCCTCGCGATGATCGTCAAGTTTCCGAGCAAGCTAGGGATCAGCGGGAAAAGGACGCGGATCGACCGACAGAGCCCCTACTACGCCTCCATGAGGCGCGACGCCCCCATGACTCAGCATCTCCTGCCAGCGGCGCTGCTCTGGCGGCTGCAGTCCAAGGCCTTCTGGGACAGGCCCGTGGATGGGAAAAAAGGATTCCGTAAGCAATTCTTGCAACCATTTTTCTTCTTGTTTTGATAGTTTTTCGAGAACGTGAATGAATACCTGGTTAGGATAGGAGAGTGTCGAGAAGCTTCTGAAGCCCTCACAAATACGCTCTAGATGGCTATAGCTAACCCCGAGGGTTGCAGTGTTTCCCAAGCTTTTCACTGCGGACATGCAGCTGGAGGGCCTCTCGCAAGGACACAAGTGGGGAGACATCGCCGTCGACCCCGATGCCGCGGGCGATGACAAGTTTTCCGATCTCATCACCCGATGGGATGAGCAGGTGCAGCTCTGGGCTGCGCAGCGGCCGTGGTATGATAAGGCATATGATGCGTGGAAGAAGGTGTGTGAGGGCATTTTCCTGTCTGTCTGCCTTTTGTTTGTTGGCGCGGTTCGACGTGTTGCGACCCAAGGCGGAAAACGGATCGCGCTGTCTAAATAAAAAACTAATCATCTAGAATAGACCGCCTGGGGCTTCACGTCGGAGCGTATATCGATAGAGAGGTTTCTCGAGGGGTTTTTGGTCAAGGATGAGGCCACATGCGGTCTCATGGCGATGAGATTGCAGGGCATGATCCCAGATGTGAATGTGAAATCTCTCCCCGGTGAGTACTGATTCGGCTTTTGCATATCTTTCACCTTGAATATGTGATCACATACCGGATTCGATGAACCCTGTGTGATGGTCATGCGCCATCTTCATGATTTATGGACCCATCCCTTAATATGATACTATTCACATTACTAAGTGAGTTCACGGCAGCCGACGACGATACGATCATACCGAAATATGACACGCGCGAAGGCGGCCCGCAGTTATGGCTACTCCATTGTCTAGGTTAGATCAATTCCATCTATCCGTCTATCCGGGAAGGCTTTCGACCTTGTTAGAGCTAACGATCAGTCCGATGACACAGGCACACTAATGCTCGCGGCATTGCCGATGCGGAAGAAAGACGAGCGCGAGGTCGAAACGCCGGTTCTTCATAAGCTGCGAAGGAGTAAAAGGATGCCGGATAGATTTGGCGATGAGGTCGCCGTCACAGATATAAACGTAAACACCCCCATGATCAGAAAGCGGAATCAGTTCTTTTCTCGCGTCTCGGATAGAGGGGTTGTTAGAAACTTTAAGCGTATAGAATTAGTGCACCATGCATTTGCTCTCATGAGTAGGTGATTGACTCGTTCTCCCTCGCTCTTCTACTTGAATCGGTGAGTTCTTGGCTTGTTGACGATATTTCGACTTAGCTTACGTCGCGACTGAGCGTGAATGCTGCGTATCGTGGAGGTGGTACAACAAGATCAGCGTCCTCGGCAACTACATACGCAAGGAGATTAGGAAGAAGAAGTTTTCCGAGGGTGATTGGCTTCCGGAGTTCCCCTTTGAAACCCCCTACTACGAGCCTAATAATATAAGAAGGTGGGATACAGAAACTGGCGCGTGGCAGAAAGTCGTGCCACCTGAGGATCCGGGTTCACCTTCCACGGCATTACGAATATTAGAGAACTTCAGTTTGTCAGGATAGTGAGTATCCTCATTCATACTACGGGTGTGAGATGCACAGGGAGGGAACTCTTGTTCCACACGATGAATAGATTCTTCTGCTTGTGTATCCAATCCTTGCTATTGGGGTCGGCGGTTCGTTTCATGTCGAAATTGAAAACCATGTGGGCGAGAATAAGACGCATCTCGATGAGCGCTAGACTAGAGAATGGTCAATGCACAATAACACAGTTATGATGATGAGTGAGAGGGTCACACTGAAGTCTATGACGAGAAGAGAAATCTTACTTTTGGCCAATGCAATCTCTTGAGCCCGTAAAAAAAGGCTTAAGAGCTTCGCGAGCGTCATTTGCATATTTTGAATCTCCTAGAAAGCGCTCCGGGTGAAATTCGTTAGGGTCCTAAGATAGGTTCAGTATTCGCCACATAGACTCAAGTCCTACCCAGTTGCGTTTCAAAGTTATAGAGAATACTTGCAGGAGGCTCCGGGGAAGAGTTGCAGGATAAGTCATAATCCAGTAATTTCAAAAAAGGTGTGTGATAACGTACCGTCCACAATGTCGGTGCACGATATAGTGCCCAAGCCCAAATACCAACAACGGTCTGTGCCAAAGTGTCAGCCCATTTTACTAGGGGGGTCTTTGTCGCATGCACTGCCTACATTCTCTGGGACAGGTATCCCGACAATAGTTGTCTTCCTATCTGTCAATCGCAGCGAAGGAGCCCCTGTCTGAGGGAACAACCTGAGAGCCTCATCGATGCAAGCGACTAAGTAGGGCAACTGAGAGACGGCATCTGCTGTGATCTGACTTTGAGATGAGAACGTGGAGCGAACTTGGTCAGTCAGCTTGTCCAACTTGTCGGGATTGTCGATAAGCAGCGAGGTTACGGCTGTGAGTATGCCCGCGCTCGTCTCGGCACCAGCTCCAATGATGGCGGTCGCATTGACAATGAGCTCGTCTATATTTGAATCCTGTGTTTATTGTCAGAACTGGGTTGAGGATCACAGAGGGCAGGCGATGAGACTCACCTGACGGCCGTAGAGCTTGATCAGGGGGTTGATCAGATCCGGCCGATCACCGGCTTGAAGCCGTTTCTCCATCAGGGGCTTGACCATTTCCTTGTGTAGTCGTATGTTTCCTTTAGCGACCAGGCCGAGCACGGGATTGATGATGGTAGCCAAGCTGGGTGCATGTTCAAGGCGGTGAGAAAACCCATAGGCTTGCCTCCCTCGACCATGGCCACTATCCACGGATGCAAACCGTCGCTTTCGAGACAATGGAATGATTCGCCGACGGCCAAGTCGCATATGATGTCAAAGACGACGTAGCGGTACCACAGCTCCATGTCGACGGGGCCTTGCTGGCTTTTCGTCTTCAGCCGCTGCATCATCAGGTGGACATACTTAGCGATCATGGGCCCTTGGGCACGCAGGGACGCGTCGGAAAAGCCAGGCGAAAGGGCTTTGCGCAAGGCGCGATGATAGGTTTTACTAGTTGTGTTCTGTATATGGGGCGGAAGAAAAGCCGGCACCCCGTACATACCAATCCCTGGAAATGGAGGGGGCTGTTAGATGGCTTGCACAACCAAGACGAAGACACGGGGGGGAGGGGGGAAGGGCAGCGGAAGCATGGCTCACACTTGGGGATCTCTGATGTGCCGCCGCCCATGAGGTCTCGCCAGGCGTTCGGGTCGCGGAAGGCGAGCTCGTTCGGGGCGAGACGGACAACGGGGCCGTACTTGTCGTGGAGGTCGGCGGCATCGAAGACGGCGGTGCCTCGTAATAGCGCAAGCGACCAAGGAATGCGGCTTACACGGCGGAGCAGCGGGCCGGGAAACGAAGCAAGCGGATGAAAGTAGAGGTTATAGACGACATGAAAGGCGGTATATAGTAGTGTCTGTGGTGGATATGATTTGAGAGGTGGTCAGTAGTCGATTAATATCGTATGAAGATTGAGATAGTTCAGTAAGCGTCTTACACTGGCCAAGATGAGCCCAGCAAGGCTCATGAGGTTACCCATTGTATATACGGTATATGCCTATATACTTTAGGGTAGGTATGTGGCAACCTAAAAGGTAGCCCATTAACTGAGGAACGGTTGCCTGGGGACAGGTGTCTTTGTACTATTATTTGCCCTACTATATTTGTATATATAAATATATAGCTTATAGACTATAGACCCCAATACTTAGTTCTAATATAACTTAGTCCTTAAAATAGATCTTTAGCTTAGTATAACAATTATACTAGATTATAGGTTATTTTTAAAGAAAAGTTTATAGGTATAAATAGCTATTTATACAGCTTTACAATAATATACTATAATTACTATATATATAAAGAAAGTATAAAAAACACTTTATTTTAATTATTTTAATACTTATTTTTAAACTTTAAACCCTACACTTTTTTAATATATATATATTTTATAATAGCTAACAATAATAGTACTAACAACTTTAAAAAAAAAGCTAAACAAACAACTATTTAATACTTAATTAGCGCCTTTTAAAACAATATAATAGTTAATATTAATAAACGGGTTAATACTTTAACAGTAAATATTATAAAAAAACTTAGCAAAATAAAAACTATAATAATAAATATAATAGCAACAATATAAACAATAAATAGTAAAATTAATAGTCCTATTTTAAATTTTATCCTATTATTAAAAAATAACAATCTTTTTTAAAATTTAACAAATAAAACAATAATTAACGCTATATATATAAAAAAGCTAGCTAACGTTACTAATAAAAAAAAAGCTTAAAGATTTAATTACTAAACTTTTAAAAATTAATTNAAAATAAAATAACTATTTANANTNAATAAATATGAATAGCTAAAATTGTTTTTAAATTTTTTAATAATTTATTAACTTTTATAATATTATAAATTAAATCTTTAATATAAACCAATTAATAAAATATATTATATACAATTTAAAAAAAGCTCTTAAAGTTTTATATTTAATAGTTTAAATTCTAGCCCTTTTTATATAAAACAAGACTATAGCTCTAATATTTTACCCTATATAAGGTTTAAACTTTTATAAAAATACTATTAATAAATTTATTACTTTTAAACAATATATTTACTATTATTTTTTTTTATATTTAAANTTTTAGCTTGCTCTTTTATAAAAAAATCAATTAAAACTATATTAGCGCTAAAATATAAGCTTAAAAAGCGGAGCTATTAAAAACGGTTTAACTATTATATATTACTTTTAAGTTTAAAAAATAAAATATTTTATAAACTAAAATATCCTTTTAAAAAGTTATAAAATAAATAGTTAAATAGCTTTGTACGCTATAAGCCCTTAAGGAAGCAGAAAACGCAGGTCTTCCCCCAGCGTTAAATTTACTATCCATTTATCCATCTATCCATATTATATATAGGTTGGAGGCAGTGAAAGGTTACCAATATCAACTTTCGATATTCTTTTCGAACGTTACTTTTCATCACCTAACACCACATCAATTTTCTGTCCCTCGATATAAAAATCTCGTGAACTACTATCAGTCTTTTAAGTTCCAAGCCCCGACCCCTACCTTGCACAATCGCTGATTTATTCACTACGGAGGAAGTATAAGTATAGACGGGGGGTAAGCCTGTTAGCTGAAATCTCGGAATATTGCGCAAGGAGGACTCCAATTGGCTCTTTCAGATCGTCTGGAGCAAACCTATCTAGTGTATCTAAACTGGTATTACCTGGGTACCTAGGCATTACGCCGCGAAGATGAATGAAACGGGATGGAAGTCCCCTGACCTTGTAACAAAATCGGGGTTTAGATGATGCACTGTATGTACCTCATAGATTTCCTATGGAGCAACCCGACTTGGCGGGAATTGACTTGAGTAGGTACAGTAGATATTCTTCATCTCCTTACGCGACAGTGCTGCGTTTTCGTCTACACTAATCTCCAAGGCCTAAATCTCGCGAAGTCATGCATAACAAGGAGCATCATAAGGGCCGAAACACTGATGGTTACGTCGTTACAAGCGCACTGGCTTCGAAAAGGAACCGCTTAGCTGCATTAGCGACATGATGCTAATGTTGATGATTGTTTTGCGAGGTCTACGGTTCAATAGCAAGCCCCCTCATCCCTGTTGCCCAAACCATACTGTAGGTAGTGAGTCGAAGTTGACGACTACAGCGCTTTCTAGTATATAGGTATTATGTCGCGACAAAACCTCTTATACCTATACCACCCTACAAGACCAACCTTCTTACATTTCTCAGCAATAACGAGATTGGAATCTACATATAGATGTTCACAAATTTATCTCTCACTTGCGTAGCTAGTAAGCTTGTGTATACCTAGCTAGTATATTAGTTTCGTATTTAGCTTTTAGGTTATACGACCTTTCGGTCGTGCGTCCCATCATGGACTAGATATCGTTAGCGCTCTCTATTGCGCTATGACACCGCGCGGGCCGCGAAGCTCTAAAGCCGATTTATACTACAGTAACCAAGATTCGTCAACGTCTGTTGGAAAACGGGTCGGGTTCCCGGGATGGGCTGATGTGGCGTCTTCCCTGGGTGTCTCCTTGCGGCACATCATCTCCGCTAACGGGGTTATTCCCCCCGTGATGGGGCTGTGACCAAGGTGGCGTAACAACGTTACCAACTAAGTAACAACGGTCATCCCAGGACAGGTCAAGTGAGGCGTTACATATGTTACGGATTATCATATCATGTTTCTGCAGCCTCGGTGTGGCATGAAGGGTTATGCTGTCTAACAAGGATTGGATATATCTCTCGGGACTACAATACCGAGCGCGTCAAGTACAGTATGTACCGTAGTAAGTAAAAGAAAAGATGACAAATGTCTAAATAAGTACACAACGCGCAGAAACTGATGACGTTAGGCTACATGCTGATTCGAACTCGAACCCCGTCCAGAGGGGGGGCCGTATGCAGTCTTCATTTCCCCGTGATACATCCGATTTAGATGAGACAACCCAGACCAGGTCGTATATCAAGGCCGGGAAATTGCGCCAGCGCTTTCCATATACAACGGGACCGCGATACATACTATGAGTACAATATCACCTCAAGTCCTTATGACATTGACATTCCAGATGAGGGGAAACTCAGAGCCTGGAATATTGGCGGGGCGTGATAGCCAACAATGGCCGAAGGGACAAACTATCTAGGCCGTGGGCAAACAGATAATCTCACCAACGGACAGCTTATCGCAGTCAAGACCCTCGTTACTCTCAAGCAGGACGTCGACAGAGATGGACCCGGTCTCGGCAATGGCCCAGCATGTATCACCCGCCTTGATCTTGTAAGGAGTGGCGTTGTCGTCACAGCTCCTGACGACTTCGGAGCCGCCCTTGGAACCCCCGCTGATGAACCATATCATGGCGAGCAAGAATAAGCCAACGAGCAAAAACCAGTTCAGCAGCGGCATCATCTCCTGGCGCCAAGAGGCCTCGCGACCGGAGCCGTCGGGCCCGCCGTACGTCAATGGCTGTGTAGGGCTGCTCTCATCGTCTTCGCCGTACGATGGCAGCGTGGCGTCGGTTACTCGTCGAAGTTGACCGTAGCGATTCCCCCGGCGCGCTCTCCCATATGCCGCCATCGGCGTCGCGGAACGTGTAGACTTGGGTGTCGGCGTCGTAACCGATCCGCTGCATGCCTTCGGGCAAGCGTTCTTCGTCGGTGTCATATTCGGACCAGCGAGCCATCGTGGATGCTTACGGGTCGGGTCGTGTTGCGTCGGTAAGGTAAGTAAGTAGGTAAGTAGGTAGTTGGTCTTTGGGGAGATGCGCTAAGATGGGCGTTCAGATCAGCCGGCTTTTAGGGGATGTTAGGCAGCTTCAGCGGATTTAGGGGTCAGGTAACTAGCTTCACCAGCTGGGGCCGAGCTTCAGCGGGGGGCCTGCCACTACCTAGACTAACAACAGAGATCAACACACGTACACTATCTATAAGTTATAATTGCACCGGCACCGGGTAGGCTACAAGTGAGACCGATAGATTTGTTGTTAAATCGAAGCGTCACTTCAATATTGTATGACAGTGCGTTAGGTACCTACCTACCTAGTGTATGAGTTGAAAATGCGTGTTGCATAAGTGAGGCTGTCTAAAACTGCTCCGCCACACCCGATGACAAAGGGGCATTGGACCGCTGACGTCAGAATGGCTACTGTACCTATTGCCAGCCCAACCACTGCGCAACGCGTGGCTTGTACCGTGTTGCTGTAACTCTGCCCCCGTCCCTCTGTCTGTCTGATTTGTTATCTACAGTGTCTCCCTACTATTGCAAGTTGTACCTGTTAAAAAGAACATTTTGGATTGCCTTATTGTGTATGTAAGAACAGTATGGCAAAGAAATGGGTTTAAGATATCGCCCGTGTTAATGGATCAATGGCTATTTATGCATCACAGAAGCCTCCATCTTTCACTGCAAGGATGTTGGTACTCACAATCCACATGGAAGAAGAAGACCAAAACTCAAATTAGAGGGTATTATGAAAAGCTCGAAAAAATCCCCCCTATTCTGTCGATACGACAACTTCTGTCGTCCTCATAATGCCCTTGTTATTATGACTGCTGGTATTTCCCTCCCTGAATACCGAGTCGATACTACCGCTTCTACTCGTCATCTTGTCCAGCCGCGACGACGCTCCGGCGCGTGTACCGAGCTCGCCGCTATCATTCCCATGACCCACCCGAACGCGGTACCCGTCCGAGATGATGGGATGTTCGTCCAGCTCGAAAGCATCTGACTTGTCGGCCTGGCTTGACTGCCTCATGTATCGTCCACCGACGCTGTGTCCTGTCGCGTTCCTTCGAGCATTCGATGGTTCTCCGTAGGGCGCACTTCTGTACGAGTTCGTCGTGAGCCCCAGCAGGGGCCGTAGAAGCTTTTTCAGCTGCGGCGCGCAAGCTGCAATTATACTGACGTTTAGTTGAATACTTGAAGTTACAGGATTATTAGCACGTCTCCTTCCGAAATCCAAAGATACTATTTAGAAGAAGAAGAAGAAGGAAAAAGCTTACAATGCCCAAGTTGGGACGCTGACCTCATAGGTTGTATCGCCTAGAGGGCTATAATTGATCTGATTTATGGCCTTCACAATACCGATGCCTACGGCTCCCCACCCGAGCGCAAGCATGATTATGAGGTATATGCGGATTTTCTTTTTCAGTTGAAGCTGCCAAACGATGGGGATCGGCAGCGACGCGAGGAGAATGTCGGTGAATATGCTAAGTGCTGCGAAGCGTGAGGGTGTGTCTCCTTTCACGCGTGTCCGAGGGCAACGTACCGGTATTGGCGAGACCAAAACGAATGAAGAGCGTCAAGCTGTAGCACTTGGCACCTGAATTTAAATCCCAGAAGCCCGACAAGGGCTGGCAATACAAGAACAACGTCAGAAACGCGAATATAGTATAAATCGTCACAAACGCTACATTGTGTTAGCAGCAACGGCCCTATATGTGGTATGTCGAGAGAGTTTGGTTACCAATTGCCCCCCATAAAACCCATTTGAATACCCTACCTCTACAAAGTCGTAGAAGTGAAAAGCTGAGCGATATCTTCAACAGGGCAAGGCCAAGTAGGTTGAGTATGGTTTGAGCAAAACTGGCCGCCCCATACTTCCAGAAGTCATCGGCCGACACGAATACCTTGTGTTTTCCGAGGCCATGCTGAGATTCATAGATGTAAAGTATGTACGAGAAGAGTGCAGACAGCTAGACGTCAAATGATGATCAGCTCCCTATCGCGGGGACAAACCTCAGTGTTTAGAGTAGGTGTTGGTTGGTCACTTACCGTGGCACCCACCATAAACCCATCATCCCATCCAAATGCTTTCGCTAAGAATATTCGACTGTACATTCGCAAGATTGTGATTGTTAATGCCGTGATATACAGTACCGAGACAATGCCTATCTGTAACCCAAGAGTACTCTCCGCCTGCAGCTTAGGATCTGCCGTCGACGCGTCTACAGCACCTGCAGAAGAAGATGACATGGTTTGAAATTGGTAGCGTTTCAAAATAGGTAGCGCTGGATAGACGAACTATGCGTCTATGTAATGTTGGACAATAGAAGATAACACCACAGCAGGGCTCGCGGCTGTGGAACAACGGTAGGTTGGACTTGCAAGAAATCTACATGACGAGAAGAATTCTAGTAGGTTAGCATCTAAGGGGTTTTGGACTTCACGACCCGAAACAACTTTATTCAAACAGATGGTTTGGAGGGCGAGTGGCCCCATTCCCGAACTAACTCTAGAGCTGTCATCGTCTAAAATCGCCAACATTGAGCACGGTCGAATAGTGAGATTTCGATAACTAAGCGATTTACATCAACCTTGTTACCTTGTAAAGTAGGTAAATTACCTTCCACGTCCGCTGTTTTGGCCGTTACCGAGATGCGTGCATGAATTCTACGGCCATACGGCCATATTCGCGGCCACTTAGGTCTCATGCCTCCCGGGGCAGACCATGGCCCCTAGGCCCGGGAAGTTTTGGGGCAACGGAATATTACCGCCAGCTTCGCACGTTTCGAGCCTATTGTTTTATCGTCTATAGCAAGCTCGGCCTAAATACTAGTTAGAAGTTTACGCCAACAACAAAGAGCCTGTAGGTATCTAGCAATATGTACTTAAACACTGTCAGGCTTGGGTAATATCGATACTATTGAGGTAGATAGTGGAGAGTAAGGATTAAAGTCGTTCAGGCAACATGCTTGTTACCCCAAGTCACGTGTTATCCCGGTGACGGATCGATACACTGCTGTACAGTAAGTATTGTCGACCACGTTGCTAGGATGATAGCAATACATATTGCCAAGATAGAAATCCGTTTGAGGAATTCGTCGGAAGTCGGGAAGACTGCGTATCCAAGGACCCATGATGCGGGTTCATCTAAACGACAACATCGATACCTGCCCCTATATCATATATATTGGGCTATACTACAATCATAGAGCAATATCTCTGTTCAGACAAGGAGTTCAAGAACATGACGATTACCTACTACTTCCCGCATCCTTCATATAGTTAGTCTACAGCATAGGCGAGCGCAACATATGAAAGAGATTGTCTATTATACGCTCGGACGTACCAGTGAATTAGGTAGCCTGGTATAGAATTGTCTACGCGTTCTGGAGCCTTGGCTAGTGAAGGTTGCACTGCGAACTCCTCGGAAATACGCCACCAACCTCTTTCGCAGTGCCTGACACACGTGCTTATGGAGCTGGAACTACAGGAGGAGTTCGCAATTACACAGTCCACCCTTGAGTGCAAAGAGAAGTGTTGGGCAGAGATGATTGGACCATCTTGGGTGAAGCGAGATGTTAGGATCAACGTTGCAGACCGAAGTATCATGCATACTACGTCCTAATTGCAAGTTACCAACTAGCCGGTGTAGTGTAAGGGTTCGCATACATACATCCATCGATTATACGGTACGAAAGTAAGCATTGCCCAGCTCGTTATTCAACCCTGCCCCATACTTTGAGCCTTTCCTGATCTCCGTAACTGGACAGCGAACTACCCCATGTTCGGCAACAGCCTCACTTGCCTCTTTCTCTCACTTACACCATCTAGTCTACTGTACGCAAGAGCTAGGCATTATACAACAGTAATCCGGGGTCTTATCTTGATCACTGCCTTACAACCCTAGACGAACCACGCTTACGTGATCCTCAATATTCCACCATGTAACCCACGCCGGGTCACACTCGCGTTATGCTTCCGAGAGAAGCCTATGGGCTGCGAGAAGGCTTACCAACGCTTCGAGGTTACATAGTCTCCTTAGTCTAGTATCAAATTATACAGTATGTAGCCTCCCGGAGCGGAGTTTGACCGTATAGGAGTGAATAAATATCATGTTACACCAGTGCCCCTGTCTCACGAACTCTTTGCCCAAACGAAGTATGTCTCTAGTTCTCCTCGATCGATGCTTTAGCTGTTATTTAGTCGGTTGGACTTGAGTCTGAGGGTCTTTAGTTCCGTAAAGCTTTACAGAAGGTCGTCTTGTCAGCTTCACCATGCGTCTCACTCAAATTGCTCTTCCCGTCTTTTTCGGCTTACCTCTCATCTCTGCCAAGCCTTTAGCTGCCCGTAGTGACGATGAGGCGCTACAAGACCTCAACGATCAAGCGTTGAGCGCACTTCAGACTCAGTACGATAATACAACAGCTAATGCGCGAACTGCTCCTAAATGCAACATCTTCAACGCTAAAGTCAGACGGGATTGGTAAGTGGCAAGTCCCTTAGCACTATCTCTTCTAGCATCTGCCATATCAAAACTTGCCCAAGCATGAATAGCCTCTTTTATTCTCGTCTTTATATTCTTAGGCCTCTCCTATAGCAACTCAGATTATTTGCCCAGTAGTGGCTAACAAGTGCTCCGGCGTACAGGAACTCCTTCTCCTCTACACAGAAGAAGGAATATATCGCAGCAGTCAAGTGTATGCAGACTCGGCCGAGCATCGCCGACCCGACTTTTGCTCCTGGCTCCAGGTCTCGATACGACGACTTCGTTGCCGTACATATCAACCAGACCTTGTCTATCCATGGTACCGTAAGTGTATATATAAGCCCAGAATATCAACCAACTGCAGGCAACTAAACTCTAATAAGGGAAACTTCTTGATTTGGCATCGGTACTTCGTCAAGGCCTACGAGACAGCCTTGAGAACCGAGTGCGGGTATACAGGCTATCAACCGGTGCGTGTCAGCGACCTCCATTCTTGAGGCGAAAGTATTAATCTCCCCCTAGTACTGGAACTGGCTGGATCACACAGAAGACCCGAGCAAATCATCAATCTTCGACGGCAGCGACACGAGCTTCAGCGGCGATGGCGCATTCCTTGCACATAACGGCAGCGTGAACGGGAACGGCAACGTCTACATCCCCTCGGGTAAGGGCGGCGGCTGTGTGACGTCGGGCCCCTTCGTCGACTATGTAGTCAACCTCGGGCCCGTGTCCCCAATCCAGGACGGCAGTAAGTAATTCTCGGAACTATTCCCTCCCTGTTTTAGAAGCTTTTCCAGCACGAGATTTCCTGTTTTTAGGACATGAAGGTGTCTAGAAGCTTCTGAAACCCTCACAAAATATGCTCTAAATGGCTATAACTGACCCCGAGTGTTACAGTGGAGGCGTTTCCAACGTTCCTCGGGCACAACCCGCACTGTCTGAGCCGCGACCTCAGCGCCTTCACCGCCACCAACTGGCTGACTCTGGAGAACATCCTGAACATCACGGTCGGCGCCGCGTCACGCTCGGTTCTCTCGTTCCAGAACGAGCTGCAGGGCCGCTTCACCGATGGCTTTCTCGGCCTTCACACGGCCGGCCACGGCGTCATGGGCGGTGTTGCTGGCGACATTTTCGCCTCGCCTGTCGATCCCGTCTTCTTCCTCCACCACGCCATGCTCGACCGTGTCTACTGGCTGTGGCAGGCGCTGCATCCCGCACTGGCGAAGACCATCGCGGGTACCCTTACTCTGTTCAACGACCCTCCGAGTCGCGACACATCCGTTAATGACCTCATCGACCTGGGCGTCAACGCCCCGTTGCTTAAGATCTCCAATCTTCAAGACACTCTGGGGTCAGATTTGTGCTATATTTATGTCTGAGCCGGTCGCTTGGATTTGATGACTGTTCACGTTATGTAGGGATAGGATTGCATGATACCATTAACACACGTCCAGTATGGATGATAACGTTGGGCTGCCGTTTGGGTGTAACATATATGTGAAATAATTTATATATTGGTCTGAGACAATGACGTAGCTTAACCGTTAAATCCTATCAGCGTCGGACTCAGGAGTACCAGCTCCCGAATTCTATTAGTACCTAAATGCAACAACCCGCTCGTTCCCTCGTTACTGAACGTTACTGTCTCTCCATACCCAGCCAAGTTCCGATCGTTCTACTCTATGAGGAGTTTTATATATACGCGCATGTGAGATGCGATTGGAATGTATAATGTAAATGTATGTATAAGCCCAATTAAGAACAGAATCACCCAACGGTATTGTAGGTGATGAATATAGAACACAAGCGATGGATGACTTAGTATGTGCTCTAAGTCACCCTATCGCATCTTAACAGCAATTATTCTATGCTTGTACCGAAGTATCGCGGCAACCTATGACGATATTAACAAATGACTTACACTCCGTCGGGAATGATAATCATCCCCATGAGACAAGCAGCGTTTTCGTACATGGGGGGACCTGGGCTATACGAGGAGGGTGGTAACTTACTGGTCACTATCCGATAGGACACCTTGTCCATCTTCAAGCCCTCGCCGAGCTCTTCCATGATCTTCTCAAGCGCGTCAACGACGATCTCCTTGCTATAGAAGCTCTCGTTCCACGCTGCCGACAGCGTAAGCTCGCCGGCCCAGCTCCAGGGGTGGAAGGTGATCATCGGCGTCGCGTTCTCGATGCCGACCCAGAAGTCCGTGACGTGAATCTTGGACGAGGACGACGAGGATGACGTGTCGTCGTCTTCGCCGCCCGCGTATTCCCGTTTGACGAGCCCGTCCATCTTTCCCAAACTGCTGATCACGGGCGTCTTGGGGTACGGACACCCGGGCGCGGGGAACGTGCCGAAGAAGTCTGTCATCTTCTCCAGGTACGGGTCGGCCAGCTGCAAAAGACTGACAGTCTTGCCGCTGTCGTCGCCGGGCCGCCTGTAGCTCAGCAGGTCCTGCGAGTAGAAGGCGCTCAGCTCGTCGGCGAGCGTGTTGAAGCTCTTCCCGGGCACGCTCTCTCCGTTCTCCAGGTGCTTCACGACGCCCTCGATGCGCAGCGGCAGGCCGGAGACGTACGTGCCCGTGGGCTGTGTGCACTCCTGGGCACCGGCCTCGATCAGAGGCCCCCGCAAGTCGACGGGTGCGAAGATCACGTACGAGTCCGCCTCGGGCGCCTGCGGGTACCGTGCTGTGGCGCGGATGATGGCCGCGTTCAAGGCGCTAGTCACTGAGACGCCCTGTGCACGGCAGGCGCTGGTTAGCTCGGCCGAGCTCTCTGCGTTCATGCGTATGCCGGCGCGCGAGCACTTCGTCGCCAAGGCCCCGTCAGAACCCGGACTGGTAGGAACGGCAATACTCTGTCCGCCATTCATCAGGGTGTCCATGAGGATATCGGCATCTGCGGGATCCGCCGATGGGTCTTTCACATATTTGCGAATTAGATCCTCAAGACCTGGTGTGATGGGAGCATCTGTGGGTTGTCTGGTCAAGGAGTCGTCCAAGGGGGCGTCGAGGCCATTCTGCACTATACTTGCCAGTGTGGACATGAAGACATCGGTCAGCAGGACCTGCCCGAAACCGTCGGCACGCCAATGTGCCGTCCGAAGTACGATTTGCCCCGGGCTGGGAAGCCAGTAGCACGTTGCGGTACTCCGTATGGGAGAGGAGTCCGCGAACAGTGCGTCGACGTTGGGGCAGCCTGGGTGTGTAGAGAAGGTGTTCCGGAAGCTGTGTATATCGAAGGGTCGAACAGCAAATCTCGCCCGGTTGTGAGGGTCGGCCGTATCGGGAGGACATATCTCGGCACGTAGAGCAGGGTAGCGTCGTCCGACTACCTCCCAGGCTCTTGCGATATAGTCCTCTGCGTTTGTTACGTGCGATGGAAATCGGATTTGGAGAACTGTGAAGAAAGCAGCATGCTCACGGTTGGCTGCGGTTGCCTTGTCTCCTAGGCGCTTGAAAAACCACTCGAGAGTGCCCATAGGACGGGAGACTATATTAGAATCTACCAATTGGGACGGTGGTGTGTTTTTCTCAGACACTGGTACGCGGGAGAATGGTTTCTTCTCATTTATGACTTGGCGCGGCGCACCCATCGGCTGGCGTTCTGTGGCAATAGATTTGGTATCTTGGCCCCCATTTTGGAAGTGGAAGATACGATTGAGAAACGGGCTCGAGTGCCAACGAAGCAGACGAGAAGTTATCGTGTTAGCTGGTGGCTGCTTGTCAGTGGCCATTTTTGAAGCGAAGTATGTATTATCGTGAGAATGAAGGTCAAGGAAGGCATGAGACTCGGGACTACCACTGATATTCATAGGCTGACGAGCCTACCAGGTAGGCAGTCTGGCGTTATCACACAATGACGGAGATCTCCTTGAGACCTGTTATCCAACTACCTACCTATTCTATTATTGCTTGTCGCAGCGATTATCCACATGCTAAAACTGGATGGTAGCCACGGGGCGATGATGACCTTCGGGCTAGTTGGCGGGTATAATTAACTTACAGTAACGGTGAGGGAGGGATCCGAATCCTTCAACCTTAATTATGGGCTATTTGGGCTAAGCATCGTCGAAGCTTCTCTTAGCTGTCCCGCGGTATTGGGAGCAATATCACTTAGCTTACGCGATACTTGATGAGTCAACCCGAGGCCTGGGTTGACAGCAGACCATTAATCTAATCTGCGTCATGAAACTCGCGTATCTTTGTGTAATTTACATTATTGGTTTTCGTTACGATACCTAGCGGCCACACTCAACGTGCATGCGGAAGCCACAATTCCAGGGTAAGGGAACCTTGACCTTGGATGGTTGCATCACACCATGGCACAACGCGCTGACTGGCTGACTGACTGGCTGGCCCTGGGCATGTGTAAGCGGTCATCATTCACTGCCACATCCACAGCACAGCGAATACCCTGAGCGGGAATGATCTCCCGTCTGCTGTGTCACATCTGCCCCATACGGTCGGGAAAGTCCTACACTACAGTAGGGCAACATCCATGATGGGATGGGATGAGATGGGATAGGTACTGTAGGATGAAGAACAGGGATTGATCGGCAAAGGGTCCAACGGTCCACGATGCCAAGAATGCATAAGGACTTGTGCCTTGCACTACTGCGCGGACTTTGTGATGTCCTCCTGATGTTCCAGTGCTGCTTACTGGTAGCACGGTACTTCGGCCTTTTCTACCGCCGGCAACTGGGTAGGTAGGTAGGTATAGGTACCTACTTACTTATACTACCTATACTAGGTAGTCGAGGACACAAGCGTGAGATGGTTCGGTAGTTCGACCTAATAAAGGAGGCGAATATATCAGAATTAAACGATTCTAATTGATTAATAATTAATTGAGTTAATTATATATAAAGTTATATTTTTATGTTTATATGTGCCATATTAAATAAGTATAAGTAAAGAATCTACTTAATAGGGCCATTATTTCTACTTTTAAATTTAATATACCCCTTTAAAAAAGCTTATATAAATAAGCTTTTTATATAATAAAATCGGATTTAAATAATTAATAATTTTACTTTTTATTAATATAACTTTTAAATTTTTCTATAAAAATTATATATATTAATTTATACTAATTTAATAATTGTTATTATTTTTATAAAATATACGTTAAACTATAGCTTTAAATTTAATAAAAAAAGTATAAAGCTTAAAGCAGCCTAGCTAATTGCTTAATATAATAATTTACTTTTAGCTAAAAAAAAAATTAAACGTTATAATTTATTTTTTTAATTAAAATATTTACTAAACAGTATTATATAAACAACTTTAAAATCTTTTATTTAGTTGCTACTATACTTATAAATATACTAAGCTTAATATTATATACTGTACTTTTTTAGTATTGTAAATTAAAAAATTAAAAATATAGCAAAAAAGCTAAAAACAAAAGGATTATAATAAGTATAAAAAAGTAAAAATTAAAGCAAAAGTAGTTAAAAAATTAAGGTGCTTATATAAACGAAAAATGCGGTGGTTGGGGCGGTGGAGGGTGCCCGTGAGGGCAGTGCCCGTGGGACCCCTGCCTAGCTTAGCCCCTAGAAGAGATGTTGCATGCCGAAGGAGATTGACAATATTCCGGAATGGAAGCAGTAGGGTATGCTGGCCTTGCTATGCAATGATAAGCGGCATAGAAACGCTCAAGCCACCTTCTTCGGAGCCGAGGTGCAAGATGGCAAGGAAGAGGACTGCGTCCATGACAAAGTTGTGTTCAAAGACAAGGTTCGGCAAGCTTGTTTACAAAGCAAGTAGCACCCTTGCCTCGAGTTGCAACGCTTCTATAAGGGAGGGCGTCGTTGCTGTAGCATGGTGATATATAAGACGCATATCAAACCGGCGTTTACTAGAATCTACGGGATAGTAAATGGCCGTGGCATCTTGATTCGGGGTGGCGACGGACGTCGAGGTCGTGTGATGCCGTCGGGGTCTAATAGGGACGTAGAAACACTCCAGATGGCGTGTCTCACAATATTGGCACCGCGGCTTGCCTCCATCGCACTACGGGTCAGTTAGCTGGGCCAGCGTTTTGCATGCAGCTCTATGAGATGAGAACCTTCACTCGCCTGGCTCTGCAATTGCTGCAGCCAGTCCTCGCCTTACTGTGCACCCGCATCTTACGCCAATCAAGAACTCCAAGCCACTCGGGGATCGACAAAACAGACTTTGTTTGCCTTGGATGTCTGGTTGCGAATGAGGCGGTCCTTGCGCTTGGTCAAACCTATCAAAACGCGTCAGGGGTTAGAGGTGCCTGTGTCACATGACACACCCACTATAAGTACCTAGCCGCCTGTACACAATGGCCATAGTGCAGACCTCCATCTCTTCTACATACTCAATACAACCCACAATGGCATTTACCTGACAGCCTGGGTAGGTATGTCCATCATGCGCATATCTACATGTATCTAGTGAAGCAGTTTAGATAGCGTATCTAAGTAAGTAACCGAGCCAGTCCTACCAGCTGGGGTTACCCTACCTATGTAGGCTAGCCCAGGTTAGCATGTCAGGGGTAATTCAAGTCGGGTCAGATAAGCTACCTACATATGTCACATGACCTGGGCCGTCAGCTGAACCCCTCGGTTTGAAGCCCGCCAGGCAGAACTGCTCGCCGTGCGTGCGGCAGACCAGAATCAAATTACACCAAGTCCACTGTGCAGAAGTTAGGAAATGCCGGATATTGCAGACCTCAAGGAAGATTTGACAGAAGCTGCGAAAGAAGCTGGCAGGAAGATCAGCAGCATTTTCAAACGGCAATATCGAATACGCCTGACTAACGCCTGCCGAGTTTGTAACAACTTGAATCTCCGAGATCATGACGAAACGCATCCGATTGGTAGGCTAGATCTAGGCTTCGTGGATATTCGATCTGCCGCCCGCTCGGGATGCCCTTATTGTGCCTTGGTCCTTACTTGCATAGAGCATCTCCTCCCTGGCGCTGAGAGGGAGTTCAAAGTAATGCTACAGTATCCTGAGAATGGTTTCTTTGAATTGGTCCTTGGGTATAATGAGAAGTTACAGTTCGAGATATTTCTTCCTCCAGGTAAGCCCGTATCATCTGAAACAGAGAATCTTGACTATATTACCCTTCAGTCTGAGATTCCGTCGTGTGAGCGAGTTTGTTTTGGCATATTATTAACTCCTGTTCAGAAGTACAGATACCATCTTGGCCACAACTACGAAACTCAGGAACGATTGCGAGCCATTCTAGTGATTTGGAGTGCTTCGAGTTTATCAGGAAGAAGATCCGTGACTGTGAGAATCACCCGGAATGTAACAGAACATCATCCTTCCTACTGCCTCGTCGAGTCTTGGATGTAGGAGCCGCCGAGAGCGATGTTGTCAGGGTTCTTGAAAATAGTAAAGGCCAAGGCCAGCGGTACATTGCCCTCAGCTATTGCTGGGGCGGTCATTTACCACTAAAATCAACCACTTCCAATATTTCGGAGATGAAGAACAGAATCCCATGGAATAAGCTGCCGCGAGTATTTAAGGACGTTATTTATGTTGCCCGGATGCTCAAAGTTCAATATGTCTGGATAGACTCACTATGCATC
The DNA here is from genome assembly GCA_003426235.1 of Xylaria polymorpha. Classification (NCBI taxonomy): domain Eukaryota; kingdom Fungi; phylum Ascomycota; class Sordariomycetes; order Xylariales; family Xylariaceae; genus Xylaria; species Xylaria polymorpha. Next base: position 31,334 of record NQIM01000255.1, read on the forward strand.
ATACAAGATGACAAAGAAGACTGGGAGACCGAAGCCGCTAAAATGGCCGAGTACTACTCGCAAGCCCACCTCGTCATTGCTTGCTCCACATCTCCAAATCCAACAGTGCCATTCCTAGCGCCGCGAGATCCTTACTGGCTTCCAGCTGACATCAAATTCATCGACGGGAGCGGGGTTTCTCACATCCTGAAGATCCAAAGACTACGTCGTCTAAGATATATGAAGTATACAGCGCTGGATCATAACAAAGATAAAGCGCACGAACATGATTTCGGGCCACTAAATAGGCGAGCATGGGTGTGGCAAGAAAATGCTCTTGCTACTCGTATCGTGCATTTTGCTTCTCATGGGGTTATCTTCGAGTGCAAAGGGGATATCGGGGTATATGGCGAGGAAATACCCGCTCCCCTTCCTCTGGACTGGATACGAAGTCTCCCACATTCATTTGCGGAACACTCGGGCGACTCTTATAAGCGGTGGCATGAGCTTGTAAAGACTTACTCAGGCCGCGACTTGACTTTCTCCACAGATAAGCTTCCTGCTCTTGGAGGAGCGGCAGCTGAGATGAGTCAAATTTTAAACTCAAAGTACTTTGCCGGGCTGTGGCGGGATAACCTTTTATACGACCTCCTCTGGTATTCCGACACCTGGGGAATTGAAAAGAGCGCACAACCTCCACCAACTCCCTTGAACAATGGTTCACCATCTTGGTCCTGGGCTTCTCTGAATGGGCGTATCAGCTACAAGTTCAGCGACGAGCCGTGTTCCAAGTCTCATGCGCTTGCGGCTATTCGCGATTGTCAAATGGAAACCTCTAAACATAGCGAATTCGGACAATGCAAGGGGGGGGTATATCGTGCTTAGTGCACCTGCGGTGCGGTGCCATATATCCGCCATCATACCGACGCAGTATTACGGCTACCATCTGTTTCACCCAGAGAGCGGGCATCATATACCGGAATGTCTAGCAGACACAATTCTTGAAGGATGTGATACTGAAGGCGGGCCAAATGAAGGAGGGATATTGCGTCGAGCAGGCCTCGCCAAGGACGGCCAACATGCTTCTTTCCGGGGCGAGGCTCTCTGTGTACTTTTGCAACAACGAGATGACACTGTATTCACTCTCCTCCTGTCTCGATCTGAAATTGATCCAATATCTTTTGTGAGGGTCGGCTATTCGCGAGTGGATCAAGCAAAACTAGATGTTTCAAAGGTTTCGGTGATGGAGAACATAATTATTAAATAGACATCGTATCCTTGGACAGTTTAATAAGGGTGGTATTGGTTGTAAGTCTGTATATTGAGATGAGGAAGAAGGCAAGAAAGGGGCGTCATCAAACCTAGGGCTTACGATGACTGGGCTGTACTGCACTAACCGCTTGAAGATATGGACATTGATGAATTCCAATAACTTTAAGTCAGAGGACATGAGTGGAGTGGAAAAAAGCTCTTAGTTGTACGTGCAAGTAGAAGTTAAAACGACGCATTTACGGTCAGTTGATGTAAAACAATACGTCTATACTGCTCAATGATATACAACGTGGGAGAGGGCGTCTCGATCTAATTGTTGTAGTTCGCAAAAATAGTATTAAATCGGATGGGGCGTAAAATTCACCCCTTCATATTTGTGATTTCATCAGTCCAGAATCTTTGTGCGCCACAGTGAAAATTGAACATCATCCCGGAGAATATTTAACTGTAAATCATTCAACCTACTTAATACCAACATACACATAATATCCAGCATAATATCCAGCCTAGAGACCACCGCAATCGGACTGGAAACCAGGAAACCCATCATTATTAGAGTGACATCTCGTTTCCACATCATGGGGAGGGAAGCGGCTTGCCCCGATAGCCGGGTTCCAAATGTAAAATTAGCTCAGGGTTAATTTACCATTGAATCTGTCGACGATCTCTTGGCAATAGTCGCCCGCTTAAACGAAGTAATTAATAGGTGCCACCTACTTATGTATACCCGAGTTGGTCAACCCATGGGGTCGATGGTGGCTGGTTTGAAACCAATCAAAGTGGTGGGGTCTTACAGTTTGCAGAAGCACCCGATTGCGTTGGCGTGGAACTGATCGGGGTGCTCATCATGGTGGGACTTGGGATCGCAGACCTGCTTGTCGGGGTGCCGCGAATACCAACGTAGACATAGTAGCCCAGGAACTGGGGGAATAGTCTGACCCGGCTGGCGTGTTCCATGCCAATATGCGTAAAGTCACTGGTTAGATAACGCTTTGGTTTTACCTATAGTTTCCCACTGTTGGGAACTTCGGTAATCTCTGATACTCACAAGTTACTCAACGTAAACTCCCCGTAGTCTTCAACGATTTCTGAACAGCTATCCTCTGACACAACCTTGTAGTAACCGGTGCCTGAAATCGACAAGGATTCAGTTAGACTGCACCCGTTGTTGAATTTGGGACTGAATCTTGTGACAAAGGAGGGGTTCACCTTACAGAATGGGATGACTCCCGCATGCTCCGCCGGAGGTGGCCCTGATGTAGCGGTTGTGGAGATTATGAGGGAACTACCACAGCCGGAGATAGTACCGACGCACTAATAGTATCCCAAGAAGAGATGGGATCAACCTGAGCCAACAGGGAAGTTCTAAGCGTAGCTAGGTAATCTTGACTTCTTGCTAGTCTACGAGCGTGACACAGTAAAATAGTGCTGTCGAACTCGTACGTCGTTAAGAGTAAAGGCACCGAAATTATAGACAATCTTTTGGCACGTAATCATCGCCTGAAACGGCTTTGTGGTATACGCTACTATTATCAAAACGGTCAGCTTTGTCTAGCGAAATCAATCTTTGAGATTATGGCCTACAGTCGGAGGCAGCGTTTACTACAAGCAAAGTAATACTTGACCTAACTTGTAAGTAATTTAACTAAGTAAAGTAAAGCAACGATTTTAAATTATTTGTAAATATTTATAAGTAATTTTGCTGATTTTTCTAATTTTTTTACAAAGTATATTTAATAAAAAACTTATATTATAGTTTATATTATACTCTATTTATTAATAGCCTTTACTCTATACACTATACGCTATATGTTATAGCCTTATATAACCGCTCTAAGCGCTCGCTTTATTTATATCCCCTTTAATTTTTATACCTTTTACTATAACCCTACTTATTTAATTTACTTAAGCTAACCAGGGGTCTCGCGGGCCCTAGGGTCGCGGGCCACCCCTAAAATCGTAAATTTAAAATATTAATCCCTTGTTAGCTAACTAACTAAAATAGGTAAAAATAACCAAATAATTGATTTCTATATTAAATTGATTAAATGATTCAATTTTACCCTTTAATAATTATGTTTATATAATTTTATACTAATATTTAATTAAAGTTAAAATATAAAAAATAAATTTTTAATATTTAATATATATAATAATAATAATAATAAGTTAGGTTAATTATTATAGTTTATTAATAGCAATAAAACAATAATTATATTTAATTAATTTATATTTAATTAATATAAATATTAAAGCGTAACTAATAGTATACTTAGTAATAATAAGCTAGTACTTACTTAGTATAGCTAGCTTAATCTTACCTTTTATTTAATTGTTTATTAAATTAAAGCGTTCTAATTTTTTAAACGCTTTAATATTTAAACCGCTTTAATTAATTAAATAGTAAATTTATAGCTTAAAAATATAGAACGTTTCATTTACTTAATATTAAATATATTGAACAGTTTAAACTAAATAAATAGCTTAATAATTAGTACAGTATAAATATATAAGTAAATACCTTTCTACTAATTTTTCCGTAACGCTTTATACTAAGAGCGGTATATTTGCGGAATATTTACCGCTCATACAACCCACTAAAAAACGGTATAGTACCTACCTACCGGACTGTCCTTCATTTATACAGTACTATATGAAGGTAGGTATGTACATGCATATGTACCTCTGAGTGAGGTACCGAGGTCCAAGTCTTGTACCCACCCGTATTGCACTTCCTGGCTAATTGAGAAGCTTTCAAGGTTCAAGTCAGAATCAATGTGCATTAGAGTATTTCTTCGAACGTGCAAATACCTAGTAAGTAAGTAGAGAGTAGGTTTGGTAGGCATTTGCTTCCAGATCGGGCTCATGTATCCGAGCGCAAACCCACCACCCCTGCGGTACTGTACGGTATGTGCGTTTTAAACAGCCAAGTCAGTGCGGCCGCATAAAAAAACTGGCAATCATCCATGTGGATACATCATGTATGTCATCAAGACCATCAACATTTAAATACTTCTTTGTTGCCTATTATCTTGACAGGTTGATGCCAATGGATAGATTGTTCAAGTCCTTGTTCCTCGAGTGCTGTATGGACAATGGCACAATTTGAGGTTTGGACCCTGTGACTATTCCAGGCGGGCGGGTTGTCAAGGCCTGCCAAAGGTCTTCTGACGCAGGCACAAGCACAGGCGCGCGCCGCCGCACAGTCGCAGTGCAGCAGCATACCTATCTAGTGTAATCTGGCGGCGTACCTAGTGTAAAAGACGGTCGACCGTCCACCCGACCGGGCTCTAGTCTAAATTTTCAAGCGCCTTCAGCCCGCCATACAACAGGACTCGTCCTCATAAACTACGGTATACTAATAATAAATTCCCACTCCCTGAACAATCAGCAAGCCGTAGGGACGGTTCCCCCCGGGCCTTGCCTTGCCATCTCACACATCGGCCTGAACTCACTCCATCGCAACGTCGACTGCTATTCTCGTCTCCCGTCCCCCGTCTTCCGTTGCTTCTTCCTTCATCTTGCTGTTACTCACATCGCGCCGCCCGACGCTCGTTTACGGCTCGGCACTGGCACCGGCTCCACAGCCTCCTCCGTCATTCTCCGCCGCTCCAGCTCAACAAGTACATCCTTCCTCCCGAGCCCCGATCCTCACATCACCATTACTTCGAACTCGCCGCCTCTTCTCGTCTATGTTGGCCCTTGACACCGCCTGTCCCGAAAGTCAACTATGCCGCCAAAACTGATGATTCGCTCCTAACGAAGATTGTGTGCTGTCCCAACAGTCGGCCAAATCCCTTCGTCCCTCGTTACCATTAGACGCTCTTAGACCGAACCGCGAAATCTACCACTTCCACTCACCGAGCGCAAATCGCCTCCCTCATACAGCCGTACCGTTCCTTTGATCGGTTTCGATCAATTGGGGTTGAAAATGTCGTCTGTATGTTTTGCGCGTTCGCCCAGCAACCCAGCAAACTGATTGAGAATATCTCCGGCGCCGAAGCTAATCGCTATTTCTAGAATCTCGAAGACACCAGTGCCGTAAAGGCCAAGTATGCACCTTCAGACAGGACCGCACAGTTTGTCGACTTTATTTCCCAACCAGTAGTGGCTGCGTTTTGTGCAGGTGGCGTCGCTGGTGCTGTCTCGCGAACCGTTGTATCACCGCTTGAGCGACTCAAGATTCTGTTGCAGGTCCAGAGCGCCGGTCACAGTGAATACAAGTTATCTGTAGGCAAGGCGCTGGGAAAGATGTGGAAAGAGGAGGGTTGGAGAGGTTTCATGCGTGGGAACGGCACCAATTGCATCCGCATAGTTCCTTATTCTGCTGTTCAGTTTGGGAGCTACAATCTCTACAGGAGGGTAAATTACCCCTGTTTTATCCCCAGCTGGCAATTCAAGCGCGCATTGTTACATCTATACTGACCTCGCTTCAGCAATTCTTCGAGAGAGAGCCCGGTACAGTTATGAACCCTTTCGAAAGACTATTATGTGGTGGTGTCGCAGGCATAACGTCGGTCGTTTTTACTTACCCACTCGACATCGTGCGAACTCGACTTTCCATACAAACGGCCTCCTTTGCCGCGTTAGGGGAAGTACCTAAAGACAAGCTCCCCGGCATGTGGACGACGATGGTGTTGATGTACAAGTCTGAAGGCGGTATGGCAGCCTTGTATCGTGGGATCATACCCACAGTAGCGGGTGTGGCTCCATACGTATGTTTTACTCCATTTAATTCCTAGACAAGGTAAGGAACGACCAGCGTTGCTCACTGTACAATAGGTCGGGTTGAATTTCATGACGTACGAGTTTGTCCGTAACCATCTAACGCCAGAGGGCGACCAGAACCCCAGTGCAGCACGAAAGCTCCTTGCCGGCGCCATCTCCGGTGCCGTGGCGCAAACCTGCACATACCCATTGTAAGTTCTAGCCTCGGACTCGTCTTGGCGTATTGAGCTGACATGTTTTTAGTGATGTGTTGAGGCGGAGGTTCCAAATCAATACTATGTCCGGTATGGGCTATCAGTACAAGTCGATAGGAGACGCCATCAGAGTCATCGTAACCCAAGAAGGCATACGTGGCTTGTACAAGGGCCTCGTCCCGAACCTACTCAAGGTCGCGCCTAGCATGGCTGCTAATTGGCTTAGCTTCGAACTCACCCGGGACTTCTTGATCGAGCTCAAGGAAGAGCCCATCAATTTATAGGCGACGCGACCGACGCACGAGCCAGAGGCAACTCATCTTTTGTGACGCCTAGTTTGTAATCAATAACATTAGACTTACACTTCACATTATCCCCATCCCCCAATCTCTGAGTGGGCCAGTGATAGAGAACGATCTCCCGGTAAACCCATGGAGAGCGCTTGGAAAGAAGGCAGTCGTATCTGCCACAGGCATGAATGTGCCGAGTACGTGGTGCCGGGGGGAGTAGAGGCGCCCATTCCCGCGACGACCTCAGGTTGTATTATTTGCTAGACGGTTCACGGTTCACGGTTCAACGGTTCGATGTACACAGAACGCATACTACACGAAGTAGAGTTCCCGGAATATGGTCCAGGAGGCGTCTGGTTTGCATATAGATAAACCGATCGAATGGATGTATTTGGATAGAGATAGGTGCGTCGCATAGATACATAACTGCAACATACGGGATACTCGTGTCGTCTAACCAAGTTTTTCTCTGTCCAAGTCGGTAAGGGATGCTTTTCTCCCTTATTCTTCGTTGATTCTTAGAGCCCGTTGGAATTATCGTGGTGTTGTGCGCGGTTTTTACTGTAACACGTTGGCAACTGTCCAAGTTCCATATGTTGGTGTACTGCACACTTCGTGCTGTCCTTAGATCCTTATCTCAACGCGAGTGCCCCACTTTAGACTAGCCGAGTAGTAGTGGGCGGGCCAGACCAGATAACTAGAACTGCCACTTTTCACCGCCCACCGGCACACAATCCCACCTCCAATTCCAACTTTTCGCAGCCGCCTTGCAACTTTCACTCCTCCATCGCCTTCTACTAACCACCAACCACTACAGCACCCCGTCAATTCTCGAGACCGCCGACGAGCCAACGCCAAGATGGGTACGTTATTTCTGTGCAAGACATCATATACAAGTGGCATGTGTGTGTTCTAGGGATCGCCGAGTCCCGGAATGGCCCCATGCTGCGTCCTCGGGTGTTCCAATCGCTCTCGTTTGAGGCGCGCGGGATCCCGATATGAGTATATTTGAACCAAGGAAGCTGACCTTCGGCTTTTGCACATTGAAGGTATCGACTTGAACACCCACCACGCCCGTGGCACTCACAGGAGAGCGCCTAAGGTCCGTGAACACCCTATGCGTCGTCTATGTCTCTGCTGAGAGCCGTTGCCCAATTGCAGCCTTGGCTCGTGCCGGCGTGTGTGCTAACCGGCGTGTGTATTATAGTCCGACAACGTCTACCTGAAGCTACTCGTGAAGCTCTACCGCTTCCTGGCCCGTCGTACCGACTCCAACTTCAATAAGGTAAGCCGTCTCGACCTGGGTTACCCGTTTGGGCCTCTCGAAACCCCGGGTTCTTCAACATCGCCAGAGTCAATCAGTAACACCTGATATTCACCTACCTAGGTTGTTCTGCGTCGTCTTTTTATGTCCCGCATCAACCGACCTCCGGTTTCGCTCTCGCGCGTCAAGTCCCAGATCACCCGCGATGACCAGGCCGACAAGACCGTCGTCGTTATCGGTACCATCACCGACGACAACCGCCTTCTCGAAGTCCCCAAGGTCACCATCGCCGCCCTGCGCTTCACCGCCACTGCCCGCGCTCGTATTGTTGCCGCTGGTGGTGAGTGCTTGACACTGGACCAGCTTGCTCTGCGTGCTCCCACCGGAAGCAACACCCTCCTGCTCCGTGGTCCCAAGAACGCCCGTGAAGCCGTCAAGCACTTTGGCATGGGCCCCCACAAGAACAAGGTGCGCTTGCCTACTTGTTGCTCGCATCCATTGATTTCCACTAACATAAACTTCAGAAACCCTACATCCAGTCCAAGGGCCGCAAGTTCGAGAAAGCTCGTGGTCGCAGACGATCAAGAGGTTTCAAGGTCTAAGCGAAAGTTTAGCTGGAGTTGGTCATGTGTCATCGAGTTTCTTCCGGTATGCCATTGGAGCATTCTGCTCCTGGGAGAGCAAATACTATGTTCAGGGCTGGTTATGGCATTGCTGGCGTGGGTCGGTATCAGGGAAAAGCTTCTTATGAATTGAGATATCATGCCATTCATGTGGCACACCACCAGCAGTTCAGAATGCAAAACCCGTGATGAAGACAATTATTTAATGCATGATTTGATGATGCGGTGATTCGGGATAGAATTCGACCAATGACGCTCCAAGCAACTCGACCTCTTATCATTCTACAAATTGTGCTCTATTGCTGCAAAGGTTGAGAATGCTCATCAAATAATTCTACCTGCATTCGACTTGTGTGCGCGAGAGAATTCATGATTGTTGCTGTTCTTTTTGGGGTTGGAAATTCTTTGATGGCCGGTCATGGTCACCTGATCTCGCGACTAGAACGTGGAACCTGTGCTGCGCTTACTGTAGACTAACGACTCTCTTTCGTCATTACCCGGGCTACTTCATTGATACAGGTAGTCTAGAAGGACATATATACAGCAATCCATCCACACCCCGTTTACAGCTATGCGACAGCTTCATGTTATAATCATTTAACTTAATCATTCGTTTACTTCGGCTTGCAAGTCCTGTTCCCTTGATAGCACTATTGCTTATCGGCTTATAGCTCACATCCTAGTGTGGGGTATTAGGGGATTCACAGCATTGCAGTCGGTCCCTAAACCAGGTGAATGTGAATGAGAGGTGCTTTCACAACCATCTAATTCTCAAATACGTACATTTGAAGATGTGTGGACGATACGCACTAGCCCTGGTACGTACTAAGTATATTGAATTCCCAGTCACCAGGACTGCATAATCAATATCATCACTACTATCTCAGTTATCTCGGTTCTCCTATTTTATTTCTTTGCTAGTCTCCCATATGCCATAGCATGCACTTTTCTTTACATCGGGTGTTCATTTTCAACTGACGGTGCTACTTGTTGGAACATAGCGACCTAGCCAGATCTTGCGAATGCTAAGAGATGACAACATGCCGGTTTATGAGGCACCTGATGACCCAGAAGATGGAAATGATGAGGATGGCGAGGGCGGCAGCAGTGGAAGAGGGGGGGAAGAAGTGTATAGCGGCCCGAGACAGAGCTACAACTTTGCCCCAAGCTACCGCGGCCTGGTGTACCGCGCCGATGTGCCGGACTGGGGCGCAGGGCCTCGATCTGGGCACAATCGAGGAACTCCGACAGAGGCTGATGATGCGAACATAAAGAGACAAGATAAAAAGACAGACGGACGACACGTATCTACGGGTAGCGGTGTGCACTACAAGCTGCAAGCTATGAAATGGGGTCTTATCCCCTTCTGGACTAAGCGGAATCCCGGTCATGGCTCCCTAATGAAGACCATCAACTGCCGCGACGACTCGCTAGCGCAGGGCGGCGGTATATGGAGCTCGATGAAGGCGCGAAAGCGGTGCATCGTGATTGCAGAAGGGTTCTACGAGTGGCTTTCGAAGAAGGACGGCGGACGCGAGAAGCTGCCACATTACGTGAGACGCAAGGACGGCAAGCTAATGTGCTTTGCGGGCTTGTGGGATGTAGTGCAATATGAGAGTACGTCAAAACCCCGATCTATCCTCAATCTCACGATCTCAAACTCCCCACCACGCTAGGCGGGACGGTGCGCGGCATTTCGAGAGAGTTTTGTGCGAAATAGTTCTGAAACCAAGGACTGACGAGTGGATAACCAGACGACGAGGAGAAGCTGTATACATACACCATCATAACAACATGCTCGAACAAGCAGCTAAACTTCCTCCACGACCGGATGCCCGTAATCCTAGACAACGGGTCCGAAAAGATGCGCCAGTGGCTCGACCCCGGCCGGTACGAGTGGTCAAACGAGTTACAATCGTTTCTAGCGCCCTATCCTGGGGAGCTAGAGGTATATCCCGTAAGCAAGGACGTGGGGAAGGTTGGCAACAACTCGCCTTCATTTATTATTCCTATCGACAGCAAGGAGAACAAGTCGAACATTGCGAATTTCTTCGCGAAGGGTGCTGCTACTGCAAAGAAGAAAAAGGATGATGATGATGATGATGACAAAATCATAAAAATAGAAGAAAGTGGCACAGGAGAGAGCCCGGCCAAGGCAGAAGGGCAACCCAAAATCGAAGTCACTGAGAACGAGGGATTCGTAGTCGAAGACACGATGAAGGAGGAAGAACCCAAAATAAAGCGTGAGGACGTGGACGGGGACGTAAATGTCTTTGCCGGCGTCAAGAGGGAAGCGGAGGATGAATTGGCGGGCCAGGGGCCGCCTAGCAAGATGCTTAACGCGGGGCAGAATGAGAGGGGTCAAGACACGAAGAAGCGAAAGGGACCGTCGCGAGGCGGCAGGGGGAAGATCAGCTCCACGAGTAACAACACCAAAAGTTCCGCCAAGACGACCAAGTCGGCTGGCACGCAGAAGATTACGAAGTTCTTCGCGAATAGCTCTTAATTCTATCGATTCCTGACATGATAGTTCTATCTGTTCTAGTTCTTGATTAGTGAATGATGTGTCGAAGTGAAAGTGAATGGAGTTGAAAGCGTAGATGATGTTACTATCTAAATAGATTGTTGTTAGGTAAGCAACCAAAGCCAAGGGGGCAGCGACTGCATTGCCCGGCTTGCAAGAGCCATAGCAGCCTGCCGATTAAAGCTAGAGATATACCGGAGGGTGTTACCCAGGCCCCAGCTGTAGATTCACTATCGTATTCCTCAATCACTTAGGGAGCCCCTGCCACCCCCTAAATGGGCGAGCGGGGTGTATGACTATCTAGGTATGGGCATTATCGTTCGGCATTTGATATAGTTACGAAGATGTCTTAACATCCCGAGAGAAAATTAAATATACACAAAGCCCTTTTCGGTTTCACCTTATACCGAGCAACGCCGGTCTTCCGGCCGATAGGAAGGCGTACTGTCGAAGGCGTCGTTGACGCTGTGCGCGGAACGGAACTTTCGGCTAGTGCGGTGTCCTGGCTCACAAGTATCCCTATAATAACGTTTCATATGCTTTCCTATCCAGCTGGATGTGTAGTGTTGGGGTGATTCGGTGTCTTGAATCTGTAGCAAATTTTCCGTGAACAGACTGGGTTAGTTTTGCGCGTTAGTCGCCATCCATACAACTCGATAAGTTCTGACGTGACATATGAGAGAGATAGGGCTGGGGTGGTGTATTTACATATTTTTAGTGTTCTCGTATTACCTACAGGAAGTTTGTCTGAATATTAGCCACGGTCTATATAGCTTCACCATCTTTATCTGCTGCTATGTTAATGTAAAACTGGTGCTACCTAACCTTGTCAACAGTTAACAGTTTATAGAACCTTGTCTGGGATAGTCCGGTATATATCCTTTCCTCTGTTTCTTTTGGGTGTGGAATTTTCAGTTCGTTTTATTCTACATTGTTGATTAGTTCTCAATTCCACTACTGGGAGTATTCCGTACACATTGTAGTGTATGGGTAGACTCTACCTATGTCTCTATCCGCGGAAAAAAAAAAAAAAAAGTCCCCTGACTGTAAGGAGCATCCTATCTAAATCATAATCGACTTGCCATATTGTCAGTGCTATGGTTTTAAGATTCAAGTTCCAACTATATTCCACGGGCTTGTTGAAGCATTAACTGTTCGTGGCTGCCTATGGGACAAACAAACTTTTGTTCATATTAAGTTTAGTTGAGCCAAGTTAAATTCTGAAGTAGCCAATACGCGAGCACTGGCAAATACAAAAACTGCCGTGTCAATGAAATCTATGAGGCTAATTTTGGGAGTTCTTGTTGTGACATCATTAAATGCGGCATGCTCTCGGCCTTAATGGCTTCGTATCGTCATCGTAGTTTTGATGTACCGAGACCTTTGAAATCGAGCCTAGCTATGAACATGCGTGTAGCTAGCTCAGGATTACAAGGTGTACATCTCGGCGGTCTGGGCTACCTACGCGATGCTGTGCCTATGAACGCGCTACGCGAAGAGACCTACACTCACTTGTACCGCGTCATCATACAGACACCTGTGAATAGACCCAAATATAGCTCCGCTTGTTCCTTCACCACCCAGACGCTATGACCATTAAATGAGCAAACAATAGGCTTGGCGCTCACCGTAATAGTGTATTCACGGCAGAAACATCACTGTAGCGGGCGGTGTAGCACTTTCTGCCAGGCCATCTACCGCTACAGAGTTCTCGGTGAGGCAATCTAGGCTCCTGGCCATTACCTACGGGCACTCTCTTCTACAGAGCATGTGATGTAGCAAACAAGTCGTTTCTAACTTCTCAGGTGTCTATAAAAGGCTCTCCTCCCACCTCCCACCATCTCCGCAACCTCCACAACCTTCACAACCACCAGATCTCTCCATCTCATGATCATCGTGGCATTCCACCATCGTTACTACTACTACACAAACACTATCGTGAAACCTCATCAGTGACCTGCATTTCATCATCAAGCATATACACGATGTCTTCATCCGCATCGTCTTGCATGCGTCCCCTGCCCTATGACCCTATCCGACCTAGCCACGTCGGCGAAGCACCTTTGTCACAAGCTGTCCCGTACCCAAGTGCCATCCACTTCGGTATCAACTTTCCCGCCACGTTCGAGCCCTCCTTTGAAATTCCGTGGGAGAGATATCACGCCCTCTTCAAGGAGCAGAACAGAATGCAGTCGATGGTCGGACACAGAGATTGGTTTCCGACCTTGAACATATCCCCCAGCCCTTCACAGGCAAAAGGTAAGATTTTCCCTCCCGTCATCGACAAAAGAGTTCAAAGTGCGTGATCAGCTGACTGTAGGGTTAGCCGAGATCCCAAAACAGAATACACCAGACTACACTCGTATTCACAATCTCGTTCATCCCGATCAGAGTTCCCCAAACTCTATTGGCAACGAAGCCTACGGCAATAATATCGACCCTCGCCTCGAACAGGTTGGTGTGGGACCAAACTATGCTAGAAACTACAATCCTGGCAATGTGGGAGATAACTTCCCAAACCATGCTGGTATCGACGTCGATCACGATGAAATCGATGCCGACCACGATGGAATCGACGACTTCTACGATAACATCGATCCTCTCCACGAACAGGAAAACATCCCTCCCGATTCCCCCAATTTCCATTACCACTACCGTTACGGAACTGTCATCATCCCTCGTCAGATTGCGCCCCTTCACCAGTCGTTGCTCAATTCTGCTCGCACTGTTTCCCCGTTGTTGGCTCAGCGAGAGATGTTCCCTCTCCAGGAGTCTCAGGGCAATGCGTACTTCCTCCCACAGGACCAACGCATGGAGAACCAACTCATGCAGGACCTTCTGTACGATCCGTATGAGTTCCCATGGGACCAATATTCAAACTACCCGGTCTCGCCGTTGCTAGAGAGGGCTAGCAACGATCGCAACCATTCCGAGAGCGGAAAGAGAATGCGCATCTGGGAAGACGATGACGATGAAGACGACGCGGCCTATACCGCACGACCGCGGAAGATTGCGAGACGGGAGTCGCCAAAGATCAAGATCGAGCCAGCCGATGACGAGTAGGTCCATTATGCCTACTATCCGAGCTTGGACGGCTACTCTTGGATCCGGGCATGTCACGATCTAGAGGTGTGTGTTGTTGCCGAGACGGATTGATCCCAGCTGACGGTTGAGAAGGCAGTGGCCTGCTCGATGCGCTTGTAACGATGATACAGGGCATGGGAACTGAAAACTATTGTTTTGGCTGGCGGAGATGACTTCGAGAAGTGTACTCTGCGGCAAATGTTCCTCGGGCAGGACTGTGCTTTGTCATTACGCACTGGGTTAGGTGGTAAACTCGGTGCCACGTTTCTTTTTCTTGTTTTCTCCGAGGGGGTTCTGGGTTTCTTGCACTGCGACGCGTATCCATGACACATTGGTGTCTTGGTCGACAGGGACTGTGAATCATTGGGAATTTGACGGTCTGCGCTTTTTTTGCAGAGCAGGGAGTTTTGTGATACCCAATTTTCTTTTTTTNCTTTTTCTTGTTGTCATTCTACGGAATGAACATGATGGCAGGGTCATTAGGGTATGTAAATCAGGCTGCTGTATATGGACGGTTGGGAAAAAATGGGGTGCGATATTAGAGGCTTGATCATATATACCCAGGTTCACACCTAAAAAGGAAAAGGGCAAAGGGAGGAAATTCGGCGGCGTTGCGTCAGTAGGGAAACTGTCGCGGATAATAAATGCTGGGTTCTCGTCTATTTCTCATTCTGGTCTGCCCTCTCTAATTATCAGGAACCCCGTGACTGTAGCTTGATCGTTAGATACCCGATCTATATCTCTGGGTGGACAACAGGAGAGAGGTGTGAGAACTCCAGTGTAAAAGCTGTTGTTGCTGTTTATTAGCTCCTAAGAATGCGCCATTCATCTCTCGGCTCCCTAATCAGCATACTATTCTGTTGCTTGAACGGCGATTGTGAGACAGTACTCAAAAAGGCATAGGCCATGCCATGTAAGCTTGTTATCTACTATCAGGCCAATCAACTTTTTCATGAATAATGAACATGATAACTAGCTGAGATTGTCGTAATTATATTATTCCTGTAATGCAAATTATAGTGTACTGATAGCCAAAGCAAGCCCGTAACGGACTTTTAAGGCCAGTTCTCGGATAACAATAGCTATGACAAGATATAACTACATATAGGTGAATCTTCAACGGGGTTCTAGCAGAGATGAATGTATCGGCTAAATTCTGAGTAAAATATCGCTTTGCTACTATATTTGTTGCTATCACAAGGCATAGCGACGAAGAAATTTCCGTATATATGTAGTAGGTTATGTTAGCCTCACGTAGGTTTGTGAGACCCTCGTGCAATAATAAGAGTCTATTTATTGCCTACCCTACACTCGGGTTCATGACAGTTAGTTGCCTTCTAGGTTTGGCAGTACAAGATAATAAAGTTAAAAGCGATTACCATTCGTACTCTTTTTGCGGATAGCAGAAGGCTTCACCTAGCTGGGTATTGCAACACCAAGCCA
This sequence comes from Xylaria polymorpha, assembly GCA_003426235.1. NCBI lineage: Eukaryota > Fungi > Ascomycota > Sordariomycetes > Xylariales > Xylariaceae > Xylaria > Xylaria polymorpha. Next base: position 46,735 of record NQIM01000255.1, read on the forward strand.
CAACAAATCATAAAAGCTATCTATATGTATAATAGAATCAATCGCCTGAGAGGGGAACTTTGAAAAGACTTGCGAAACCAAAAAAAGCAAAAGTTTATCGACAACGACAGGACTCGAACCTGTGACCCCGAAGGGATATGATGGTCTAGTCACAAGTTCCAAAGGATGTGATAGGATGTGGTATATTCTAGTCATACGCTTTAACCACTCAGCCACGTTGCCCTGCGCTTTTGATGGTGACGGCCATCGCGCGTTGTAAGGTATAGGGGCTGGAACAAAGTCGTTGTGGGTAAGGTTTTATCTAACCAACGGACTCGTCCCTGGGGAAAATATGAATTGCAAGCACTGTGTTTAGAAGAGATGTATATAGTATGATCGCGCTAGATATGACCCTGTATCACATTGCCTGTATAGGAGCCTGTAGTGTAAGTATAGGAGGCGGATCATCCTACACTGTGATCGAGTAATTTCCCGACGTGTACGATTCACTAGAATGGCCTGTCGCCCAGGTATTAAGCGAAATGCCACCTCCAATAATTCTTGAGGAAGGACTATTAGGAGTCGATATAGTAGAGGAGATGGAGGCTCAACAACGAGATAGCCGTCCTCTCGTGAATGAATGGCAGGCGATGGACTTCGGGTATTTTCTAGTGCTATTAATAACAGCAGAGAGGGGAGGACGAAAAAGAGAAAAGGAAGAAAGAATGGAGAGAAAAGGAGGGGAGAGGAAAAAGAGNAGATTAGCCGTGGAGGGAGTCGAACCCTCTAGCCTAATGATACCAATAGAGATATTGAGTAATTATAGTATCGCTAGGCCATATCACCGTCAAAAACACAGCCACTAGCCCCTACTATTAAAATAGTTTATATAGTACTCGTCAGGTAGGCAAAGTGCCTGCCTTGCTGGCTCTGTGCTCAGACCACTCGTTTTAAGTTTGGGTAGAGTTTGGCCTCGGGCCGGAACAGGGAATAGGGGATAGGGGATCTATCTTCGTCAGGGCCGAATAAGGTAGGTACTTAGGTATCTTCAGGTCTCGCTATTTACATGGAGCGATCTGTGGACATCTTGCTCAGGATTAAAACCCTTATTTTCATGCTGGTACGTGTTATATGTACAATTAGAGAAGACTAACCCCCTCAAACTACCGATATATTATACCCAGAAGTGGCGCAACCTCTTACCATCGACACCAATTTACTGGGCCTTCTTGAAACACGCCTGGATAAGAGCACTATCGGTCCAGGAACCTCCATTGTTTATCGGAACCTCGCTGAGCTCATATGTCTGAGGATCGAACGATCCCGCTGCCCAGCCCACGTAACCGAGATAGACGTCGGCGTTCTGGTTCAGGTACGCGATCTGATCACAGACATACATCTCACAGGATTGCGTGTTGCCGCCGCCCATCTCGGTATTCAAGGCCTGTCTGTTGTTGCTGCGCAGCCAGTCGGCGAGCGGCGCGAATGCTGACGAGATGTTATCCGTCACGCACTCCGTGTGTGTTCCAGAGCTGTCCGTGTCCGAGTACTTGTGCACGTCGAACACGAGCCCCGTTGTGCTGCCGTCCGGATTCACAACGCCCAAGAGCGCGGGGCCGCTATTTGTCGGGAACGCGGCCGCAGAGGTCCAGTCATTTCCAGGAATGAGAATCATGTGCGCAGCACCGCCGGCCGCCGACTCGGCTTGACGGATGGCGGTCACGGCGGCTTGCGCGCTCTGAGCCCATGCGCCAATGTCTGGTACGTCGTGAGGCTCGTTCATGAGCCCGAAGATAACCTTCTCCGCGCCCGCGTATTTTGTCGCCAGCTGGCTCCAGAGGTTGGCGAATTGGTCATTGCTTGGGCCGCCTTGTCCAACGATTTCCCCGTTCCAACGCGCGTAATTATGTATCTAGAAGTCATCTTCCGTTAGTAATTTGATTCATCGGGTACAAGTTTTGGTACTCTGTACTCACATCAATAATGCAAGCAGCGCCGGTAGCAAGGCAGGCCTGGACGAGCTGGTCGTATTGGTCAAGGTTGTTGGAATCGAGCGGGCCGCCTAACTGATTATTTACGAGGAATCTGGAAGAAAGTGAAGAGTTAGAACGTAATACTTAGGCGTCGTTAATACTCGACTCGATCATTGGGGCCTGGTTGGAGGTTGTGTGCTTGTGGCGAGACAGGAGCACGTGGGAGAACCCACGGCCCAGAAATACGTACTGCCATCCTACTGGAAGTCGGAAAATATTCATAGATAAATCGTTAATGAAATGGGACATCTGTCCCGCTCTGGGGATCGTTAGCATACCAGCCCTACTGTCGGACTTGAGCTGGATGTCATAGCTTACCCATCAGGGCCGCCGAGCGTCGACAGAGGCGGGCCTACTCCGTTCGTATCGCAACCTCCCTACCTCACGTTAGTTTCATTTCCTTTTGGTTAACAGGTTTCAAGGTGCTACTTGCATCTACCCCACAGCCGAAATCGAATCCAGCGATGTTGACACCGAAGTACTGCACGCCAGCGGCTCGCTTTGGAGGCGTGCCTGTTGTTATCTTAGTATCAAGCCTAGTGATGCCAAAGGGACAAGGAGACGGACTCATCGCCTGTGGTAGTGCAGATGCACCCGCGGCTAGCGTGGCAATAGATGCGGTAGTGAGCTTCATGGTGATAAAGAGACGCTGAACTCAGAACATACGGTGGGAGGTAGGGTTAACCGTTGGGTTACGAAACTGGACGTGGTAAGACTCAACCTAGAGGTCTTAATGAAGCGGCGTTTATGTACTTTTCTCTTTAGCCATCTATCTTGTCTGGGGGTATTCGTGAAAGGCGGCTGTCAGGCTCGTTCACAATAGGGGTCTCTATGTGATGTCATCGTATCTTGGTAATTCAGAATACCTACTATATCTGGGGGGACGGCGATAACGAGCCCGAAGGAGGGCGGGGTGGGAGTAGCATCAATCACCAATCACTTCATTAATCTAAGATCGAATAGTTAAGGATTCCAGAATAGAGTATACCAAGTCGCATGAATAAGCGCATTATCTTGTCCAAGCCGCGTGTCTGCTAAATAGACACATGATACATCTTGAGACTAAAGCGATGATCTTCAACACTAAACTTCGAAGCAGCCAAGTTACAGGAAGTCAGCATTCAGGTTTGGAGTCCTATATCATGCCGTGAACGGTAAACCCTTGAACATAACCCTGGCGATCATACCGGATTTTCCATTAGCACATCTATTATAGAAAGCTTGATTCGGGGGCATCGCTATAAAGGGGAATGGAATCGCGGGGCCGAAGCTATGAAACCGACGGACCCTTCTTGGCATCGTTAGCTAAGATCCATGTGGAGAGGGATGGTTGATCATTTCATTTATGAGAAGCTTACTGTACGTATATGTACTACATAGTACAATCAGTGAATTATTCAACGTTCATCTTTCAGTAGGGCCGGATAGACGGGCACACTATGCGTACGATGATCACCACTCGAAAGTCTCAAGATGGGATATCAGTAACTATGAAGCGAGTTTCGTGTTCACGGTATGATTTGGGCACGGCTCTCCATGCTAACCAATGAGTGCGATATGGTAAAGAATGATTATCATTCCCTATATACATTCTATCTCAACCTGCGCCCTGCGCCCTGACTCGTTATCTGATGCACTATGTGCGCCATTATCGTGACTGGATCAGCCTTGTGAATCTGCTTAGCAAGTGAAGACGGAGGGACCTGGCACCGTGTAGCTGTTGAAATTGTTGTAAATGTTCGCGGTGTAGCCGGGGTCAGTCGCCTTGAAAGCACCAGGAATCTTGACCGTTGGCGAAGGGGTCTTGCTCCCGCCTCCAGAGATTTTGACTTGTCCACAACTGATGTACCACTGAGGAGTGGCCCCGGGATTGTGGATTGCGAGAGATTGAATCCGCAAAAGATACTCGCCGTCTGCGATACACTTGGGGATGTTACCGGAGTAAGTGCCTAGTGTCAAGTCAATACCTTGCAGAAGAACCAGCATTTGGTGATTGGTATTCATACCTGTCATAGTCCATTGTGCCTGTCCATTTCCGAACTTCGGACCTGTTTAACCTTCTAGTTAGGGACGTAATAATAATAATAAACTCGTCTCGTCGGCAATGACATACCCCAGTCAAAGATCTTAAACCATTCTCCGCTCCCGTCGTACTCGGCCGCCGTACCAGGGGCCTTAGACATGTACCTAGAATTTCATGAGTGTTAGCTGATTATATATTCCTTACTGCGGCTCAAATGGGGCTGAATAACAGTGAAACTGGTCCCTGGTGATATAAAGCCTGGTCGAGACTGAATGTGAACTGGTCGCCAGCATTCAACGCTAAGGTGCTGGTGCTTCCGCCGGTGGCACCGCCAACATTGCACCGAAGGTCCTGCGAAGAGAGATCTATAGGTTCACATTAGACCTCTGCACTAGCATCAAAGTGTGTTTATGCTTAAACTTACCGGTTACCGGAGAGTTATAGTTGGTATTGCGGCGCACGAACTCAAACGGTGTCCCTTTAGCAGTACCTTTGCTGAGGGCTTGAAAAATATAGTGCCCCGAGACGCTCTGTGCAGCCAGAGCCGCGGCAATGGTAGCCTTGATGAAGCCCTTCATCTTGCGCGGAGTGGTGTAATAAATGCCAAGGGATGCGTTCTCCCAACCGCAAGGTAATGGGAACTCAATGACGCAGATACTGATGGTATATATCTTTCCTCCCCGAACCTTCTTTCAACGTCATGCCCTCTTAGATCCCCATGAAGGGATGAGAGCCTCCGTGGTTCTCGGCAGTTGATATTCCATCGCTGATATTGCGAAGCTTTCTAGACTTTCTCCTTTGAAAAAGGTCTGGCCCATCGGCATCAAGGCTGCTAGGAAATGGGCCAAGAATCTGGGATGAGGTCGAACCTCTGCAGCCCAATCGGCAATGACATAAAAGTAATAATCTTTGAATTAAACTTTATAGTTTTTTTTCGAAGAACCATGGAACGTTGGCAAGGCGGTTAGATATTGATTGGAGGGCCATGCATTACCCTAGGTCGTCATGGCCAATGAACGCACACGCATAGTAACCCTGGCTGTAAACTCGGCTCGTGACGTCTGCAAGAAATCCCTGCTGTTACCGATATCTTATCTTATTGCACTCTCTTCGCAGACGTTCCTGCGCCTGCAAAGGAGTGAGATGATATAAACCGGAAGAGGATTGAACCGGAAGAGCTTGGTGTGGTTGTGCATCTATAACGCTTACATATCACGTAAAATTAAATGTGATTGTTCTTTAGCACATATATATGTTGCAGTTTACCGGGAAATACTCAAAGCTTAACCAGCGGTAAGTTATTTACAAGTATATTGCTCCTTGTCTTATGTCGCCTGCCCGTATAGGACAACAAATAGGCCTCCTTGTAAGGTCACCTGACCTGTAGAAGTGGGGCCACGCCACTACCTGACAAACCTACAGGCAGATGCGTAACACACTACTCCTTTCTTGCTTCTCTATTTTAGTTAGCTTTAGTTTAGTTTTTAAATTTAAATAAGTTTTGCGCTTTATTGCTAAATTTATTCCTTAAATAATAAAAAAAAAAANTTATTTTAATTATAAAGATTTTTGTTTTATAGTACGTAGGCTATTATATAATAATTAACAATTGTTTTTAAAAACGTTTTTAACTTTTAATAACTATTTATTCTAGTTTTAATTATTTAGCTAAATTTTTTTATAAAATATAATATAGCAATATTTATAATATTATTATTTTATTTTTAAAATACATATAATAAAATTATTATTATAGCTAATAAGTTATAACTAATTAAAACTAATCTATTTATAAAAATAAAAATATAGCTTAATTTTAGCAATAAAATTAGCTAGAAAACTTTTAATATAATTATTAAAAATATTTTAAAATTTAAATATAAATATATATATATAAATAAAGTTAAGTTAAATAACTAACTAGTAAAAAATATAAATATAATNAAATAACCTATAATATATATATATAAGTTAAATTTATATTAATGTATAACTTTGTTTAAATAAAACTAATATTTATATATAATTTAAAAATTATTAATATTTTTATAAGTTGTTTTATATATAGTTAACTTTTAAAACATTTAATTTTAAAATATTTAAAATACTTAATAAAAACTAGGTTATATTAAAACTAAAAGCTAAAGTCTTTAATTAAAAGGCTATATATTTATATATTTATTTATTATAAGGTAGGTTATAGTATAAAGATGCCTTTTCTTAGGCAACCGTCCTTTATTGAATGCGCTGCTTTTTATTACCTTAGGCTGCCACATGGCTGCCTAGTCGGTAGATTAGGTAGATACTGTATATTCGCTCGAGATAATTCGTCCTCCTAAGCCTGTTGGCCAGCTATCTTGCATCTTGTTGATTTATTTATTGCTTTCCCCTCCCCAGTAGGGAAGCTCCAAAACTACTGGCAATACCACATAATATAAATGTTGATCCCTTGAGCATTGTGTAGCTAAGCAACGGCACCAGGATCAGCCACCCAACCCATTGTTGAAGCTGCGTAAACCTGCTATTTTCAGCTCAGAGAACAACAGTACCACCGGTGGTTCGATGACATACTAAAGCTCATCAGAAAGCATCGTTGATTTGCAATTGCTAATCGCCACCTATCATCAGGTTACTGTTGCCATCAGATATTATTCGCCATGGACCGTGCTAGCAGGCAAGGACGTGATCCAGGCGCAATAGATGAAGAAGAGCGACAATATAGTACTAGCGGCAACACTCTCGAGGATCTCGATGCGAAGTATGCCTCCCATCCCACTTCGTCGTCTGTGGCAAGCTGCCCATGTCTAACCTATCATCAGATACCCGAACAGGCCCAGGAACCATGGCAAAACGCTCTTCTTTGCCGAGTTGTACAAGGGCCTCTTCGATCCATTAAACGCCAACAAAACGCAACCGGCCAGGCGAGTGCGTGGCACTTCTAAACCTACACCACATGAGTACCGTCGTCGTGTTGTGGAGCGCTTCATATCTAGATGGCGTAATGAGGTCGGTAACGACTTCTTCCCCGCCCTGCGTCTGATCCTGCCTACTTCCGACCGCGAGAGGGGCGTATACGGCCTGAAAGAGAGCGCCATCGCCCGTCTTTGATCAAATTGATGAGGCTCGATAGGCAGTCGGATGATGCCCAAAGCATGTTGAAATGGAAGCGCCCGGACCAGTCCAGCACCGCTGGCGATTTTGTTGACCGCTGTTACAATGTTTTATCCAAGAGACCCGCACGCATAGACCCCGGCGACATGCGCATCGCCGACGTGAATGAGATGCTAGACAAGCTCACGACCGTTTCTGGTGAAACAGCTCAACTGCCCATCATTGAGACTTTTTACCAGCGCATGAATGCCGAGGAACTCAAGTGGCTTATCCGTATCATACTCAAGCAAATGAGAATCGGAGCTACAGAGAGAACTATACTCGAGCTGTGGCATCCCGACGCACAGCATTTATTTAATGTTTCTTCGAGTCTTAGAAGGGTGTGTTGGGAGTTATATAACACTACCATCCGTCTTACTGGAGCTCAGACTGGTGTCGCCTTGATGCAGTGCTTCCAGCCCCAGCTTGCAGCCTATGAGATGGCTACATCTTTCGACAAGATGATCGAAAAGCTCAACGCATCGACTCATCACACAGCTGGCCGCGACAACGAGTTCTGGATTGAAGAAAAATTAGATGGCGAGCGGATGCAACTGCACATGCTTGAGGATGATAGCATCCCAGGCGGCAAGAGATTCTGCTTCTGGTCGAGAAAGGCTAAAAACTACACATATTTGTATGGAGAAGGTTTGTATGACCAAGTAAACTCTTCATTGACACGTCATCTCAAAAACGCCTTTGCGCCAGGCGTACGCAATATTATTCTCGATGGCGAGATGATCGTTTGGGATCCCCTTCTCCAGAAGGTCATGAAGTTCGGCACTCTGAAAGGGGCCGCTCTCGAAACCGGCATTTGGAATCCCTATGCGCGCGATGCACCCAGGCCCGTCTTCCGTGTCTTCGACATCGTCTTTCTGAATGACCAGCCACTAACGCAGTACACTCTCCGAGATAGACGCAATGCGCTCGCCAAAGCCGTTCCTGGTGAACCTCGTCGGCTCGAAGTACACGACTACGTGCCGGCTACGGATCCCGAGGAGATAGAGCCTATACTTCGTAAAATCGTCTCGGACGCTTCGGAAGGACTCGTGGTCAAGAATCCGCGTTCTATGTATACAGTTGGCTTGCGTGTTCCCGACTGGATCAAAGTGAAGCCAGACTATATGGACGGCTTTGGGGAAAACGTCGATGTTGTCATAATAGGCGGGTACTACGGGTCAGGGCGTCGTGGTGGTAGGCTATCATCGTTCATGTGTGGCCTTCGGGTCACTGAGAGCGATATAAAAGCCGGTGCACACCCAGAGAAATGTTACAGTTTCATCAAAGTCGGTGGCGGGTTCCGCGCTGAGGACTATGCCGAGATTCAAGTACTCACACAAAACAAGTGGAATGATTGGGATGCCAAGAAGCCACCGAGCAAGTACATTCAACTAGCTGGAGGGGAGAAATACCAGTACGAGCGACCCGACGTATGGATCCGACCCAGTGAATCTGTCGTCATCACCGTCAAAGCGGCGAGTGCCGAAGAAACGAGCTCGTTCGCGAGCAGACTGACCCTCCGATTCCCACGATTCAAGGAACGGCGGCCCGATCGAAATTGGGATCAGGCATTGGACTATGAGGAATTTGAGGAGCTGGTATCCAAAGGTAAGAAGGATAGAGAGTTTCGGATGGAAAAGAAGCGCCAGCGTGGGACTAAGAGAGCCAGAAAAGAGATTGTGATAGCTGGGCAGGACGCGGCACCTATGGCCTTTGAGGGGCCGAGGTTGAAGGTGTTCGAAGGCCTCGAATTTTGTGTGCTGACGGACTGCACACAACCCAAAAGACAGTCCAAGGCGCAATTGGAAACACTCATCAAGGAGAATGGCGGCAGGTTATCACAACGCGCAAGCCCCGGTACAGAAATGATACTAGTGGCGGAGAAGAAGGTTGTCAAAGTTGCCAGTCTAATCAAAGCGGGTGAGGTAGACATCATCCGGCCAAAATGGCTCTTTGATTGCATTGCCCAGGGTGACAAAGGCTTTCTTGTTCCTTACGAAACGGGGCATTTATTTCACGCCTGTGATACGACGCAGATTGTTGCTGAGGAGAACACGGACGAATTTGGCGACAGTTATGCGCGGGATCTGGATGTCCAGGAGCTCAAGCAATTACTACAAGACATGCCGAAGAAAGAGGTTGTGCAGGCACCCTTTCAGAAGGAGAGCTTCCTCCAACAGCTAATTGAGCACGACCACAACCTTGGCCAGATGCGGAGCCAGTTGTTTAAAGGTATGATTATCTACCTTGCTGGAGCCGATGCTATATCACCGATGAAGGCATGCCAGGTGAGAAACCGGATTCGGTTTGGAAGCGGGATTTCAGTAGACGACCTCGACCAGAAAGCTATCACGCACATCGTTATTATGAGCAATACAGAAGCTGAAGAAATAGATACTGCGGCCGAGGTACGGTCCGCGATCAGCTCGCGATGCCCTGTGCCAAGGGTGGTCTCAGAACAATGGGTGGGGGAGTGTTGGAAGAATCGAACTGTGGTAGATGAAGAGAGATTCGCACCTCTATAATGGCCTTAATCAACAGCGATTGGGTTATTAACTGCTCTATTTTATGGCAGAGTATTGCATCGCATTCTACGACTACTCTAGAACAGGGCACAGACAAGCAATTTGGTCAAAATACGTAATCCATCATATTTAGTTGTCCTCTACAACCTGACTTTGGAACGTTTCATTTGCCGATCGTAAGGAAGATGCGGTCGCCGATATCTCCAATACCGGGTTTGAGCATTCCGTTAGGCGTCAGCTCAGTATCAACCCCTGCTACCCATATCTCTACCGCTTCAGGCCACTCGGCTGCGGCACGGCTCACACCTTCTGCGGCGGCGATGACGGACAGGACGACGATTTTCTTAACCCCCCCATTCTTTCAAAGTCTGGATGGCGGCCACACACGTACCACCAGTTGCTATGACGGGATCAACGACTACGGCTAAGCTCGAGGCGTGGGCACCCGGCTGGCCAGCTGCAATGTGGTTGGGGAGGTTGTTGTAGTACTCGACGGGCTCGAGGGTGCTTGGTTCACGGTATAGCCCCAGATGATGTACGGGGACGGGGTTTGGGAGGAGCGCTTGCACGGCTTTCATCACACGTTAGCGCAGGACTACGGGAGGCGAAGAGATAACAAACGGACCGTCGACCATGCCTAAGCCAGACCTCAATATAGGCACGATGGACAACTCTTGCGGCTCGGTTGACGTCGTTGTGTATTCGTATCCGATGGGCGTTTTTCCCTGTACAAGCGGAACATGCCGCGTATGAGCAGAAGGCACGCAAGCGGTCAAATGGGTATGGATAGGGACAGGGGAAGCACACCTTCGGTCCGTCGACCACGGTCAGGGCGGAGGCGAAAGCTTCGCAACCGATGATCAGTGCAATATCATGGACGAGAGATTTGACTTCGCGGGATTCGGTTTCTTTAGACCTGAGGCGACTGAGTTTGGAGAGCAGGCAAGGGTGTCTGGATACGTGGACGTTGGGCGGTAGCGACGACATAGCCTATAAAGTACCTGGATTGATACCTAATATTCAAGATGTCTTGGAATGAAGCGATTTGTACAAGATACAAGACGTAAGTCGAACGTGAAGAGCACCAGCAACAGGACGACGGATGGACGGAAGACGAGGTGTGTCGGCAAGGAGCAAGTAGGCTAGCGATGTATTAGATGTTAGCCTATGTTATGTTGGTATGTGCTACGTAGGGAGCAATACACGACTTGAGTTAAGTAATCTGTACCCATCACAACGCCGGTTGGCGCTGATGGCGGGGAATGCCCCGCGATGCGGCTGCTTTAGGCAAGCTACGTAGATACCTAGACCTACCTAGGTTAGATTAGCGCTGTGTCGTGTTCCTTTATCTACAGGGGGTCAAAGTGTCAGATTTAAGGGGTTAAAATAAAGGACCCCACTAAATAGATTTGTTACGTATACCTATTTTAAGTAATATATATAAGCATAAAAA